>JALPQD010000180.1:1261910-1321910 GCA_023101885.1 Typhlomys cinereus
TGAAGGAGAGATGGAGGGAGGGAGGGAGGGAAAGAGGGAGAGAAGGAAGGAGGGAGAGAGGAAGGGGGGGAGAGTGAGAGAGAGAGAGAGAATACACACACACATATATACAATCAAGCCAGTTGTACAGCTAAAGACATCATACACAATGATGATGTGGCATGGGAAAAAACAAGCTGGACTGGAAAGGGAAGCGAAGTTGCAGGTAAGTTCATGAGCAAATGGCTTATAGGGGAAAGAGGAGGTTCTATTCTCATTTACAATTGTCTGGTTAAAGTTCTTTGTCCAGCTTGGCAGGAGAGCTCACACTTTTAGTCCCTCCTACCTTCTGGCCACCATGAAATGAGCAATTTTACTCACTTGACCATGGTTTTCTGCCTCACACTAGCCCAGAAATAATACAGACAAGTGACATCTACTGAAACCTGCTAGACCATGAGAAAAAGAAGAATCATAAAATGTAATGCATAGAAATTAACAATTTTTGTAAACTCCCTTTTTAAAAAATTTACTATCCAACAATTGTGAAAAGTTAAAAAATGCTTATTTAAAGATATATCTCATCCACTTATTTATGCAAACTTAAAACAGAGAGAAATGAAGAAACTGATCAATACAGTCAGGGAGAAATCAGTTCTGGCAAGCTACACATACTGCACTAAACATTTCAAAGTTACAATTGGGGCCAGCTACATAGTTCAGTGTGTAAGGCTCTTGCTTGCAACCTTCACGGAGCCCACTTGGGGCAAAGGAGCACTGACTTCTAAAAACTGTCCTCTGACCTCCACCCATAAATCACAGCAAGTTCTCTCTCTCTCTCTCTCTCTCTTCTCTCTGCCTCTCAAATGAATAGACAAATGATCATAACCAAGGATTAGAGTTTTCACTAAAAACAAATGAATATTTAAGAAGTTAGACATAATATTCTGATTTAGCCATTTAAAAATATATCAGGATACCACATGGTATTCCATAAATATGTACAATTTTATGCTTTTATGAATCAGTAAAGGAGAAAATGGGAAAAAAGAGGATACAAGGTTATCAAAAGAAACTTTTCCATGGATGTGACAAAGGATAGTTTCCTACAGGAAAGGTTCAATAAGTGGTTATTTAAGGTACAAATGTTTATGGATTACAATGTTACAGTTTTAAAATTATGAAAATGTTATTCCCTATTGAAATTTGTTCTACAAGCCCTGAATTTCAAGTTATTTTCTTTTGAAACATTTTCACTACCACTGGCAACTATATATTCAAAAAATGGTCATTCATGTGTATAAGACATATAAACCTTGGTTATCAAAGAAAATAATGGAGCCAGAGTTGTAGTTCAACGAGAGCATGTTTGACTACCACACAGGAGTTGCTGCACCACAATTAATACAAATATATAAAAAGTAAGCTCTTGTAAGAAAAGTTAATCAACCAGGAAATATTCACTGAAATAGTTTAACATAGTTTGGCTCATTTTTTTATCAATCTTGGTATTTTACAACTTCTCAAAATTCAAGGAACTATCTAGAAGGTATCTTCCAAATTTAACTTTTTCTAATACATGACAATGAGCAATTTGAAATTAAACAACATTTTTATTATTAACTCCCTATAAGAATCTGTTATAGTCTCATCCCCTTTTTCTTTTTCTCTCCAGCTCTCAAATGAGGGTATAATATTGATCATAGTTATCAGTTAAAATAAATAATAAACAAAAATTAAATACTAATCTGACATCCATATCTTCAAAGTATTTTCATATGTTATGCCTACAAACAGAAATCTCGACCATAATAAATAAGCAAATGAATTAACATCACTATCTGAGTTTTCACAAAACCATTTACTTTGAAGTTTTTCCTCATTTTATTAAAGTTGTTTAAAACTTTGATTTCAACTTACATGCCAGTCAATATTTGCAAAAAAGAGATGACTTTTGACTTCTTCAACACCTTCTGACCCTATAAAACATGGGAAAAAGTTAGCAGTATGAATTTTTATCTCACTACCTGACTTCTAGGTGATTATCTGTAAATAAGATTGCATACTTGTCATAAATTCCTTGAAGAAACTCATTTATGATTTATTTTCTGGCATTTTATTAAATGGTCCTTTAAAGTTAATATAATAAAAAATGGCATTTATATTGAACTTTGTAAGTCAAATAATAATAATCATGCTCAATATAACATCCTAAATACTCCTTTCTTCATAACTCAACTCATGATCTCATATTCATGAGCCAAATTAAAAACTACAAATGTGACACTAAAATTTCAATATAAGAATATAAAGAAGATAGCAAGATCATAATCTGAACCCATGTAAATGATACTGGAAAGTAGTCAAATAAACACCAGTTATGGCAATGTAACGCTGAACTCATGCTTACTCTGAAGTAGGAGTAAAATAATTATCCTCAAATATCTAAAACAATTAATCATACAAAGTAAATTTTGTCATTTTTTTAGAAGACATAACTCATATATGCATATATACATACACATATACATATATAATGCTACAAGATAAATAGAAACTTTTGAATAACTGTACTAGTTTTTCAATTTTTTTATTCATGGGCATTAATAGTGTACTTTATTTAGAATACAGGTATGAAATATCCAAACAAAAGTATAAATAAATAATGACAATAAATTAGCTTAAATGAAGAACAGAAAGGCACAGCTATTTTTCCAACATATGCAACATATGGTTGTACAAATTAAAATAAATAATACCTAATCTATTTGCTGGATTCCTTTTGAATAACATCCTCAAAAGACTTTGTGCTTCACCACTAAGAAACTGAGGCATTCCAAGTTTTGCTCTGAAAAAAATTTTAGATAATTTCTCTTTAAATCTAGACATACTTTGAGCTGAGAAATCTCAAAAGGAATTTTCAAAAGTATTTTTACAGTGGCAAATATAGTACAAGAGAAAAAAGCATTAAAATTGATTCTGTCTGTTTAAAAACATTTAAAACATTTAATTTCTCTAAACTGAAGCCAGGAGACCTTTTCCCAATATAAAAAGTTGATGTTCATACTTACTTTAATATCATATTCATGGTTTCATTTCTATCTTTACCTTGAAATGGCAAAGTACCAGTAACTTCCGCCTGCAAAGCGGAGGCTTAACCCCTGAGCCACCTCTCCAGCCCCTACACTGTGGTGTTTCAAGAACACTAATGAAAAAGCAAAATAAAACATACAAATGTGCTATGTAAAGGTAAAGGGTTTGGGAATGGCTGTAGAAGCATTTCAAGTATCTGTAACCTTAAACAAGTCCCTTATAAGATTTTAAATTTGAAAAAGCATGCTTAAAATGTAATAATTCAACGAAAAATTAGTATAAGAAAAAATTGCAGTATTTGGGAATTCCTATTCTCATTCTACTGATCTTATGCTATACAATTATAATCTCATTTGAGGCCAATAAGATTCAAAAAAGCACATGGTATAGTGGTGCATTCCTCTAATCCCAGCTGTTAGGAAGCTGAGTGTAAGAAAGTTACTAAATTGGAAGTCAGCCTGGGCTACAAGTTACCATGTTTAAAAAAAAAAAAAAAAGACCCCAATTACTGTAACAAGAGTTGTGCTGTAGTCCATTGTCATTCCAATGTAGCCTCCTGCTAAACCTTAGGTTCATTCTTTATTTCTGCATGAGTTTTAATATCAATAGGTGATTAACAAAAGGGAAGATCATTGCTCTCCTAAAATTACTCTGCAAAACCATAGAATGCTGTAGAAGAGCTTGTCTAAAAGAGTCCTAAATTACTATAGCCCAAGTACATTCCACTGTTATCAATGACAAACAACTATTATGTTTCTTTTGATGATAATGTTTAAAATGCTAAGAAAGGACAAAAATACAAAGCAGAATAAGCACACAATAGGTAAGAAATAGGTTGGAGACAAAAAAGAAACCAAAGGAGAAAGGAAAAATAAGGAAAGAAATTTTAAAACAAGAAAAATTTTAAACAATATTCTTATTGTAAGTTGGCCATGTTTTAACAAACCTCACTGAACTCCATAAAATTAACATACATCAAACCACAAAAGTTCAAATCTGAACTACTGTGCACTTTATTTAAAAAATAACTTTGAACTCAAATAGATTGTGCTATGAAAGAATTATAAAATATATTTTCTTCCTGTTACAGACTTTGTGTTTCTTGCTTAAATATTAGCATTTCTCCTAAGTATTCATCCCTCTTCATCTAATCAAACTCTCTAAAAGATTATTAAGAGCAGAACTTAAATTTTGAAAGATTAAATGTAAAAACTTGGTTTACATTTTTGACCTTCTTGTTATATTTGGCAAAAAAAAAAGTCAGTTTAAGAAAAAAATGAAAGGAGTTAAATTCCAATTAAATTCAAATTGGTTTCCCTCCCTCCCTCCTTCCCTCCCTTCTTTCCTCCCTCCCTCCCTCCCTGCCTCCTTTCCTCCCTCGCTGGCTCTCTCTTGAAACAGCATCTTACTATATTGCCCCAGTTGTTCTGGAGCTTACTATGTAGACCAGCCTCATCTAGCATCTAGCTCTGTGTTATCCTCAAGTCTCTGCCTCTAGGTACTGACTAATATGTTCTACCCTCCCTGGGTCTTTTCTGCTGTTAATCTCTTAGAAAGCCACAAAATTTTCAGCCAAGTAGTAACTGCTTGCCTAGCATTTGTGAGGCCCTGGGTTCAATCTCCAGCATCAAAGGAGTATAACAGGAGAAAAGAAGGGGCCAGGTGAAAGTAGAAAGAGGAAGGGACAGAGAGTACAAAGGAAACAGACTATGAATGTATAAGATTCAGTATATATTGATATATTTGCTTCAGTTTTCAAGATAATGACATCTTAATGTTTACTTTTAAATTGATGAATTGTACTCACTTATTTAGAACAATTTATCTTTAAACTACATATACCAGATAAAAATTGGATTTACAAAGCATATCATTTTCTTATTAATCATTTTATGATAATTTAATACACAATATACTATTGAAAGCAATATTCACCCTTTAGAGATTAAGCCATTCAATTATCCCTTGTGATCTATCTACATCATGAGGAAAACCATACTTTTAAGCTTTTAATTATTTAACAGCATTCCATCACGGAGATACCACAGTTTGCTAGTCATTCACCTTCTGAAGGACATTCAAGTTAATCAAGTCATGAGATATTGCCAATAACATTTATCAATAGTTGTTTTGTGGATATAACTTTTATTTATCCAATAAAATGTTCCTAAGTGGGAATATTTTATGTTCTACAACACTGGCATATAAAACACTCTCAAAATAACAAAAATCAAAGACATATAGAAGAGATACTTAGTTGCAAAGTAGAAGATACAGCCTCCCTCTATCTTCTTCACTACATTTCAAATGTGATAAATACTTATTATAAATCTTTTAGTTTAGACTAAACTAAAAATCAGAATTTTCACTTAAAATACCAAATGTATTTTAATGAAAACTATGCCTCTATTGTATAAATTTTTAAAATAATCAGCATATATTAAAATTATCTAACTTTTAAAGAAATCTTAGTTCATTAGAGAAACAAAGCACAAATGTAATCAATAAGCAGAAAAATAACAGATTAAGAAAAATATACATTTGAACAATGAAAAAATATAAAATAATTGGCTTACTAGTTTTTCAAAATTTCATACCTGTTAACTTGATATGTCCTAGTTCATCAAGCAAAATGCTGTAAATAAAAATTTGAATTCATTGAGATGGAATAAAATGCTTACATAAAAATTATAAATTTTAAAAAGATAACTATTTGAGATGTTAGAAAATTTTCAAATTTATAATTTATAATCAAGTTGTGGTATAAAGATTTTTTAACATAAAAGTTTTGTGTAATTATATCATTCATATAGATTGGCTTAATATTTTAAAAAAATAAACGATGACAATGTATTCTTTAGTTAACAAAATATAGATGGCAGGGGTATATAAGGAAACTATAGCTTTACTTTTCAGGCTTCAGGTCTCTATAAACAATTCCTAATCGATGCAGATGATCCAAGGCAAGGGCCAGTTCTGCCAGGTAGAATTTCACATCTTCCTCTGTAAACAGAACCTAAAATAAAATAATAGTTTACCATTTGCTCTTTTTTCCAATACTACGAATTTTAAATTTACTTTAAAAATCAGTAGACAGATAAATCTGGGTAAATAATAAGAGAATAAGCATGGTTAATTCTTATTTGGTGAACATGGTTATTTGCTATACCAGAGAGATTTTTTTTAAGTCGATATTACATTTTTTAAAAATCCTTCTCTAAATGTACTGCAAAGGGGGTTGGGGATTTAGCTCAGTGGCCCTGGGTTCAGTCCCCAGCATCGAAAAAAAAAATAAATGTACTGCAAAGAATTTATATTTTTAGTAATAAGGTCTCATAATACTAACATTAATTTTAGTACTCTGCTTTGACATAATGTACAAGGTAAATGGGAAATACAGGATACTTTGTTTTAAATACTCATTATTCCATTTTTTTCTACTATTCTCTTTTTCACTATTGACTATCACTTTGTTATTACACATTTTTAGCAAAACTAAATGAAAGCTTCTAATTGATCAATGCAAGTTTTATGTTATAAACCCTTATATTACACTTCTAACCTCAAATCTAATCTAAAAGGCACCTATATGTCAGTAAAGTTCATGCATTAAACAGCACTTTGTTCCACAATTTTTGTGTGTTGGATGATAAAAATTTCTGGCAAAGTGAAAAGCATACTAGATTTGAAATAAGAATCAGTAGTACAATAACAGACATACGACTTAGCACTATTTCAAAATATGTAAAATAAAGGCATTATCTGCTATATCTAAAGAAAAAGGTAATGAATATCAATTAATTTGTATGGGACCAAATATGCTATTCATCCATGTTTATATCTGTATTCACTAACAGTTGAATGTTAAATTATACACATACAGGGAGCGAACTTCTGAACAATTACGTGTAATTTTCAGAGTTTATCAAGGGTTTCTGACTGGTCAAAAGAGATTTATTTAAAAATGGCCTAGTTTCATTACAGAAAACCAGATTATCAGGAAAGCAATTTAAAACCATCTTCCCTATTTCAAACCATTTTCTGCAAGCAAATTAAAGTCACTAATATAGAGTCTCTGAAGTTCTGGATTGTGGTTTGTTGATTGTCCTCTATATCAACCACCTAGAACTAGGCCAGCCTAATCTCTCCCCATCCTGAAGCTCAGGGACATTTGCGGAAGAGGGGGGCGGTAAGAGTGTAAGACAAATGATGGGAGGAGCAATGATTTGCAAGATACTCCACACAAGTTAGGGCCGAAGCAATCAAATTGGACTTTGCATGCACTGAGCAATGTCCACACACTATTGACCTCACAAAGTCTAGCATCTGCTAAAGGCACCAGATCCTTGGAGGCAAGGGATTGGCAGCCACAGCAGTATTCCTATACTTAAGAGGGAACACGGGAAAGGGTTCAAGGAATGGCCACTGGATCCTTGTACATCATCGGAGAGGAGGGCTCAGGGAGAATCAGGCATGCACAATAAGACTCTCTGGGAATTGGGGGGGAGGCACTGGGAATGGGGAGGGAGGGTGAGGGAGGGGGAGCAGGGGTTTCAGGGGAGGAGGAGGGAGGGAGGGAACTGGTGTCTAATAAGTTTGTATAGCTGACATAATAATAAAAAATGTAATAAAAAATAAATAAAATTAAAGAAAAATGTGCAAGGCAGAAAAAAAAGTCACTAATAAAATTTCAGACAATAAACAGTTAAAGTAACATTAGATATTTCATTTACTTTAAAAAAATTATCAACAGGAAGGCAAATATAATTCATTATCTAACTCTCAAGCCCTCATTTCAAATATGCTAATGGTAAAAGTATATGAAAATCATTTCAATTGATCTAGCAAAAATAAAAATATTGGCTACTTATTAAAATTCTGTGCAAGAACAATCAAAAACCTTCATTGACACCTAACACATGAGAAAATTCTCAATGTATACAATTCTAAAGGAAGAGGGATTGTTTAGGTTACACATTACATCAAGCCATCACCTTCTCTTGGAGTTATCTTGGTAAAAAGCTTCATGATGGGTTTGAATGAGAAATCTGCTAAAGAGCCATTATGTATCAGATACAATAATTACATACCAAGCACTGCACACTCCTTGTGCTATCCTAAACAAGTCTATGAATCAGCTGTTAACATTTTACATATGGAGAAAAACGATTTGGGGTGATTAAATAACTTACGTAAAATAACACAGCTAATAAGAAGATTAAACGAAATTTAAAATCAGAAGTATCTGTCCTTAAGAATGGCCTTTTCTTTGCAAAACACTTCATCATATGTAACACAAAAATTTTTCCTAACTTTAAGATAGCTACCAATAATATTTTTGTATTTGCAACTTATCAAAAGAATCATTCCCCCTTCAAAATGAAAATATTCAAAATTCTAGAATATGGAAAGCATTACTAACTTGTTAGTCAATAATACATGTATGTGAGCCTATACATTAAGGTGCTTGGAATCATACTACACTATTTAGGGGTCTTTCCTTATTCCCATGTAATATAATGTATTAAGCATTCTCCCATATTTTTCAAAATTACTTATAAACATTTTTCAATAGATATAAATCAACCATATCCATTACAATGATTTCCACGTTTGACTATTAGATTATTTCTGGCATTTCACTATATTAAAAAAACTTAAACATGTATATATCTCTATGTTCCCTAGGATGAATTTTTAAAGAACTAACACATGAAATACTGGGTCAAGGAGCATAAATAATGTAAGATTCTTGACAAACACAACAAAATTATTTTCCAAAAGGTTACATATATTATCTTTCTCCCATCAGCAGTTTATGATATTAAAAGACATCTATGACAGCACGAAATAAACCCTTCAATAAAAAATGGTAAATTTGATATTAAAGATATCGAATTTCACTTAATTTAAATTTATTCATAGAACAAAGTTACTTTCGTATTTTATGGCAATTGTCAGTAAAGTTATTTCTATTTGTCATTATTAGAATACTGTTTTGGTCAATTTGTTATAGGCCCTTTCAATATGAAAATGTAATTTCTTTATCATATTAGTTATACATGTTACTAAGGTAGATGCTGGCTTTTGGTGTTGAGTGGTTCTAAATTTTATACAGTCAAATTTACACAATATCTTTGCAAGACTTTCCATCTTATTTAATATTTGATAATCAATGTTCATTCAATGATCAATTAACTACTCAGCTCAGTATTTTTAAGATACTTGTAACTATTTCCAAGATAAAGTTCTTTACTTTATAACTCTTAAAAGTTATTGTGCATGTGGTAGACATACATTAAATTATTATTTTTAAAATAATAAAATATACTGCTTATTGAACAATCTCTTTTCCACAAATCTGTGGTTCATTATTTATAATCATGTTATTTAAAGCAGTATATTCTTTTTTTTTTCTGCTTTACAGAATTTATTACAGATGCCCCAGAGAGCATCACTTTTTCTTCTCAACATCTTGTTCTGCAGCTTCTTTGGCCCTTTTTGCTCTGATTCCAAAGAGCCGGGCATTGGCACGGGCCATTCGAAGACTAGCGAAAGCCTTGAAGTTCTTCTCTTCTTCTGTGATGACTCTGGCTTTCTCCTTCTTGAAAACATTACGGATAGGCATCACTGGTCCAGTTAACTGGGTGGCCAATTTCAGTTCTTCAGCAGAGCTGTCTCCCTTCTTGGGAGCAGAGGGCTTTCTGGGGAAGAGGATGAGCTTGGAGCGGTACTCCTTCAAGCGCTGCACGTTGGCCTGTAGAGACTCGGTGGACTTGTTCCGCCTCCTTGGGTCCACGGAGATGCCAATCGTCCGGGCCACTTTCTTATGGATGCCTGCGACCCGGAGCTCTTCCAGACTGAAGCCCCTGCCAGTTCGGACTTTGGTGTGGTATCTCACCTTGGGGCACCTCACTACGGGCCGGATGGGGCCGGAAGGGGCCGGATGGGGCCAGAGGCAGGGCGAGGAGCAATGCGGCGCGCCTTCGCTTGCTGGGCCTTGCGTCTGCGGATCTTGCGCGCCGGCTGGTTGAACCACGTGTCCACTCGCCGCTGCCAGTCCTTGTGGAAGTGCGGCTTCAGGATCATGCCATTCCGGCTGGGCGCCATGGCTGCCTCCTCGGCAGGAGAACGGCCGGGCGGAAAGGTAAAGCAGTATATTCTTGGGTTATATTATGTACTTAACTTTGTGTTGAAACTGACATTTTGCTTACAGAAGATTTATAAAATTTTAAAAATACAGGTATGCTGGCATACATTTGTAACCATAGTACTTGGGAGGGTGAAGCAGAAAGATTCTAAGTAAAAGGCTATATAGCAAGACACTGTTTCAAAAAATTAAAAAATAAAATTTAAGGTTGTTGACAAATAAGAAATGATTTTCTATTTACACTTCAAATTTTCTTCTGCCTTTTCAAAAAGTTCTTATTTTGTATTTGTTTACTTAAACTGTAAAAACAATGCTATCAACCTAAAATATACAAATTTCGACTAAGGCTGGATTTTATCTTAAAGAACTAATTTTGTAAAAACTTATAACTCTACAACAATAACTCTATGATGCTTTCTTGATGCTAGCAAAAAAGGAAAACATACTTTAAGGTTCTGTGTGCTTGTGTATGCATTTGTATGAGTAAGTGTGTATTTTCTGGGAAAGAGAAATTTGGAGAGGAACTGTCATATTTAAAATAAAAATAGTATAAATTACAGAATTACTTAATACATAGAAAATTTAACTTTAGAAAGTTAATTGTAATATGTAAATAAATTTTCAGTTTGGACTACTCAGCTTTTTTAAATACAAGTGAAATATAACCACCAATTAATTACTTATAATAAGCTGCCTACAAAATTAATGATTGAATCAATTTTTAATGACTGTTCAATGAATAAACTAATTTATTGTCCTTTGGAAAATGCATTTAAAATGCTTGCTCTTACCTAATATTCCAGACTTAGGAATCAAAACTTACTGACTGCATCTCTGTGCTAGTATGAGTTTAGATAGTCCCACATCGAGAATGGAAGTCTGAAGAGTTTAAAAGAAAATTAGAAATGACTACAGGTAAGAATTTTGCATTCATGACACTTCTACAATCTAACACAAGAAATAATGAAAGCTCAAGCCTTGATATGCTGTTGTCCTATGCCTCAGAACGGACTTTTAACAAATTTCTTTAAAGACTTTAATTGGAAGAGGGTCATAGACAAACCCTATCAAATACTGATTTCTATTCTATAGAGAACAATATACAAACAACACATTCTATGCTTATGCGTAACTCTTTCTGGAAACTGGAAGTAGGCAGTATAAGCCAAAGACCTCAGCCACTTAAGCACTGACTAGCATCCCAGAAACAGTGTTCCTTTAACACAAGTTCCAGAGCTCTGGGAATCAATAGTAGTTCTTCCATATTCAGTATTTTAAATTCTGAAAGTGAAATGTTGAATTATCACCCAATTAAAACTATGCTTCCAGACTACCATCTCAAGACACAATGAAGTATATGAGTACAGAAATTACTCTATTGCCTAAAACATCCATTAACAGGACAAACTACATGAAATGGTATTTCTCAAGACATTGGACATCAAACAACAAAAGACATTGAATATTGAGATATGAGTCACAAGTGAAGTATGGCCTACAATTGCTTTTAGCTTACTACCTGGGAAGTTTCCAAGTTGAAATAGAGTCCTAACTGAAGTGGGTCCCAGAGATTTTCTGAGTTGGTAAGTAGAAGCCAAGAATGTTGTAAAAAAGGAGATTTCAGATTACTGAAGCAAAGAAAATTACAAGAAGAAATCTAGAGACATGTATACACCCACATGTATTAAACAGAGAGTATACAAAGCATGGAAATGAGTACACCACCTGGAACTAGAAAAAGACTCAGTGATACGGAAAGCAGTCCGTAGAACTTAACTGGGATAGGAATAGTTCCTGATACTTTAAGCTAAAGCAGAAAACTTGATACACACAGAATCTGAAATATTAATTGGCAAGATTTTTCTTCAATAGTAGATGGAAATTAATCCTTGAATATATAATATCCTGACCCACAATAATAAGGCAAAGACATGAAAAGCTCAAACTAGTATTAAATTTTAGTACACTAACCAATAATACTCCCATAAGCACAAAATGATAATCACCTAAATACAGTAAATTCACAAAATCTGCCAATCAATAAGAAACTGACAATAATGAACTAGAGGAAAACACATGAGCTCAAGAGGAAAAAGTCTTAAAGAGTTAAAAGAACTCATTATGCTCAAAAATTTGAGGATATATCCTATTTTGAATACTGGGATAAAAAGCATCTTAATTCAAAAAATATGCTTAGAGCTTTTTCAAAGGCCATGTTTCAATAGTGAGGGGAATTAACCCTATACTAAATGGTGCCGTACTCCCACTTGAAAAAAATTAAGCCCAGAGATGAAGATAGTACAGTTTCGTGGTAAAGTGGTTTCCTAAAATGTGAAAAGCCCTGGGTCTGAATATCTATCCAATAAGGAAAAAAAAAAAAAGCAAGATCTTAAATGATCAAAAAAAAAACCATTTATAATGAAAGAAAATTAGTGATGCTTACCATTAAATCAAAATTGTCATCATGAGAAAGAAAGAGAAAGAGACTGTAATTTTAGTACTTTGAAGGCCAATGAGGTTGGATTTTAAGGTCGTCCAGTCTGGGCTACACTAACATGTTATGCTTTGTTTTGTTTGTTTTTAACCCTGCAAGTGCTGTCAATGAGCTATGAGAGAAGTCATGGAAGATAGTTAAATATGAGTGGCTTTTCCCAAAGTCTAGCATAAATCACAGGGAGAAGGCTCCAGGTAGTAGGATCCTTAGAGGCAAGGGATTAACAGTCATAATAGAGTTCCCATACTAACAGGGAGCCCTTTCTGCCACTGAGTCCTGAACTCTCATTAGGGTGAAGGACTCAGAGGGAGGTTTGGCATTCACACAAAAGGATGCTCCAGGGGATGGGAAGGAGGAAGGGGGGAGACACTGGGAGAGGGAGAGGGAAGTGAAAGGAAGGGTGAAGTGGGAGAGTGCAAAGAGGGGGGCAACTGGGGAGGGGAAGAGGAAGGGAGAAGACAGGCACCTATTAAGCTTGTAGAATTGGGAAAAAAATAAAACATGTGAGAAAAAAAATGAGTGGCTTTGTTTCCACAAATCATTACTTATAAAGAAAAGCAACTGGTCAAACATGTGCCAAAAACCACAGTTCCTTGACTCCAAATTAAAGATTTATAGTATAATCTATGAAAGAACTACAAGATAACAAAACAAAATGCTACAGTTAATACTAATGAATTAGCAAGAACAATAACAACTATAAAACTAATTAAAAACTCACCCAAGATGATGAAAAAAGAAAAAAGAATAGATAATACACAAAGGTGAAAGAAAGCAAATTAGCAAGATGGTAGATTTAAATAATGTCATATAAATAATCATGTTAAACGCAGTAATTTAACATCCCAATTAGAAAGAATTTTGAAGCTGGATTAAGAAAAATCAAGGAAACCATATGTGCTTCCTTTATTTTCACATAAAAAAAGACAAAATTAATTTAAAATTGAGAAATAGAAAAAAGATATACCATGCTAATATTAATTTGGAAAGTCAGTGACTATATTAACATTAATGTAGATTTTGAATTAAAATGGATAAAAGTAAAACATCTCATAAAGGTAAGTCATTTTCTATCAAAAAATGTGGATAAATGTTTATTCAAAAGCTTTAATAGAAATTCAAGAAATACACAAGTCTAAAGTTGTAATCAACGATTTCATTCTGTCTCAAAAAATTATAAATTAGGTATCAAATTCATAACTTAGAAAGTAACCATAATTAATTACCCTAACATATTAGATATTTATGGACCCTCCTACAACCCAACAACAGATTACATATTATTCTCATAAGCACATGGAACATTTACTAGCATATATTATATCCTCTAAAGTAATCCAAGTATAAACACATTTAAGAGAATTAAAGCCTCACAAACTATGTTTTATGTCTAAAATAGTAATATTGGAAATAAATATTAGAAATATACCAAAAAATGACCAACTTAAATAGCAAAATTAAATAGCCTAACTATAAATTATATATACATATATATATACACACACATATATATATATATGAAAGTAAATTAGAAAATATGTTGAACAAATAAAAAGACACATAAACTTTCTGGGATGACATTAAAGCAATACTTAAAGGAGAAATATATAATGCTAAATGAATATATTTAAATAAAAGAAATTAGGATGGCCTAATTCTGGGTGAGCATTACCGGATCACCGGTAACCTGCATTATGACTGGTCGTGTTGTCTACTTCACTGTTCTTCTACTGGCCTAGGCTCCATCCTGTCAGGGGATTGAGATTCTCTACCTTTCTTGTAGATTTCTAGATTGAGTCCTTAGTGCTCTTTAAATCTGTGAGTAAAATAGCAGCAATTTACAAAGCAGTTTGGTATACTGTCTTCCTTCCTATATGTTCATTGGCTGTTTTTTCCTATGGATCTATTTTCTTCCATTTTTTTAGGTTCTTGTTCTAGTTAACAGTAAGAGGAATGTGTTTGAAATCAATCGGAAAGCTGTTGGTTGTCTCCTTGATATTCATGCCACTATTACCCTGGTGTTCACTTGTTGCCATGGTGATTTTTTATTGCAACTTGCAGATCTCATGAGTTGATGAGGCCTGTGATTATTTCTTTCCCACACTAGCTTCTATAGTATTTCTTGGTACTATGTAAGCTATCCAGCAAGAAGCAGCCAGGTAAGAGGGTGGGAGGGAATGAAATGGATTGATGAGAGAAAGGGGGATAATGGGAGTGAAGGAAAAATGGAGGGATTAGTACTCAATATGCTTATAAAACAAAAAAATGAAATTAGAAAAAAATTTACTCAATTCAATAATCTATAGTCTAATTCTTAAAAAGAAAAAAGAAAAGGCTAGCAAACACAAACTTAGTAGTAATGATTGAAGGAGAGAAAAATGAAACGGAAAGTAGAAATATAACAAAGAAAAATCAAGACACCAAAACCTTGAATCTTGAGTATAATAATAAAGTTGATCAACTTCTAGCAAGGTTGAACAGGACAAAAAGGAAACACAAACTATCAGCACCAAAAGTGACAGCAGAACATAAGATAGGATTATACAGTTATAAGATGAGAATATAATGAACACTTGCATACAATGATCACTTGCATATCTACAAATTTATTAACTATGATAAAATTGATATGCTTCTTAAAATACAAGCCAGCATACAGATCAAAAAAGAAATAAAGAATTTTGGTCAAACATCTTAGCATAAAGAAACATTCAAACCCAAGTTGAGGACTACATAAGAATTCTGTCATTATTAACAATTTACAATGAATCTATATAAGTCCTACCAACAAGTGGAAGCCAGAATCCTTAACACCAAAACAATAAAAAATAAGAAAATTAGCTAAATATTCCTTATGAGAATAAATGCAAAATGTCTCAAACTGTTAATAAACATCATCCATTAAAATTCACAAAGGATTATATGTCATAACCAGAAGAGAATCACTAACATATGCAAGGCTGGTTTCACATTTGACAATGTAATTCATCACATTACATATTAAAGCTGAAAAAAATATCTTGGTAAACAGATGGGACCAAATTTATTTATTTATTTATTTTTAATAATTATTTATTTATTTATTCAATGGTGCGTGCGTGTGTGCGCATGTGCGCATGTGTGTGTGTGTGTGTTTGTGTAGAACCACAGACGAACTCAGGAACCACCATGGACCGCCTCCACCTCCTCCTTGTTTACTCTGCCCTGGGATTCACAGGCTCCGTCCTACCAGGACCAGAAGCACAGGCTGTTCCCCCCCCCCCGCTTCTGCCCTGCGTCTATACATGGGGTCTAGGATCCGAACTCAGGACCTTCCGCCTGCAAGCCAGAGGATTTACTTCTGAGTCACCTCTCCAGCCCCAAGGGACCAAATTTAATATTAAGCATCTCTCAACATTTTATTAAAATAGGATATTTTACCATAATAAAACCAAAATATCTATACTGAACTTCAATTAAGCTCCTCCTTCTTTTTGGATTAGAAGCAAGGCAAGAAGTCTGACTCTACCAGATTTATTCAATATTATACTGGAAGTTCAAGCCAGTGTTAATAAGATTACAAATGAATTAAATAAAAGATATCGATAAGGGAAAATACAACAAATTTAAAAATAACTAATATGAAAGATTTTGAATCTCAAAAAAGCTGCTATAATATGTATGTTTTACTAGGTTATGAAAAAAATATTCTTCACTGATTTGAAACTGAAAATAACAATTCAACTTCATCAAGAAAAAGAACTAAGACCAAGTTGGCAAAAGATATGTGAGACCTTTACACTGAGAACAATCACTACTGAAATTAAGTCCTGAGTGGAAAGATAAACCATGTTTCTCAGAAGACTCTATTGGTAAAATGTCAATTATCTTCAAACTGACCAATAGTTTCAATACGGTCCTAATCAAAATTCCAGAAGACTTTAAAATTTGAAAGTTGACTTTAAAACTGATAAGAAATTCCAAATGATCTATAAGGCAAAACAATTTTTAAAAAGAACAGCAAAGTTCAAATACTGTAATCACTGACTTGAAGATACACTATAAAGACTCAGTAATCAAGACGAAGTGGGTACTATAATAGAGAGACAAATGAATCAGTGAACACAAAACAGTATACCAGAATAGACCTTTGAATACATGATAACTGATTTTCAATGAAATTACAAGGCAATTCAGTGAAGAAGATAGTCATTCCTAATGATGTTACTAAAACTGTATGTTCACAAGGAAAAAAAGATTTCAGCAATACCTATATAAAAACATATTAAAATGGACTCCAAATGTATTAAAAATATAAAATGTAAAATCTAAATAGCAGGGTTGGTAAACAGTGCCTACGTGCATAGAGACCTAAGATCTGAGTTCAATCCTCCTTGGAGTCCATATGGTTGAAGGAGAGAATCTGCTTCTGAACATTGTCCTAATATTTCCATATGTGCACTGTGGAACATGTACCTATTCTCTACCTTCCTTTCAAATATTCTTTAAAAATAAAGGACAGCATCCCCACTAGGGGGTTTACCCATTGCAGGGCCACTTATACTGCCACAGAATCCTGAACCCTTACTGGTACAGACGATCCGAAGGGAGTCCTGAGGTTCACACAAGCAGAGTCATGAGGACAGGAGGGTTAGGAATGGATTGGGGAAGGGAGGGAAAAGTGAGTGAGAAAGGACAGGGATAACAACTTTTCCTGTTTGTAAATAATAAATAAATAAAAATCCATACTACAGAAACCTATAGAATATGTAAGAGAAAATCGTCAACCAGGATTAAGCAAGTATTTCTCAAATAGGGCATTAAAATTAATGGACAAGTTATAGACTTGACCTCATCAAAATTATGAAAATTCTGCTTAATGGTATTTCAGAGATTAAAAACTATAAACCAGAACATATTCGTAAACAACTCTACATATAATCAATTACATCTAAGCTACATGAAGAACTTTGAACCCTCAGCAAGAAAATAGTTGAATTCAAAAAAGGGAAAAAGGTTTCATCACTTTAACTAAGAGGATAGATAGCAAATAAGTTCAGGAAAAGATGTTCAGTATCATTTGTCATTAATGTGACGCAATTTAGAACCACAATGAAAAAAACACTAAACACTTATCAGATGTCTAAAATTGGGAAGGAAAAACGACTGACCATACCAAGTGTTGGCAAGGATGTGAGGCAACTGAAACGCTTACATGCTGCTGGTGGAAATGTAAAAATTATATAACCACTTTGGAAAACAGTTTGGCAATGTCGTTAAAAGTTTAACATACACCTACCCACCATGCCAATACTTCTAGGTATTTCTCTATGACAAACGAAAACATGTCAATACAATAATTTCCACATGAATGTTTACAGCAGCTTTACTGGTAATACCCCAAAGTGCAATTCAAACATCCATCATCAGGGGAATAAACAAAACATGGTGCATCCATACAATGGGCACTACTCACTAATAAAAATAAATGAACTATTGTGATACAATGACATGAATGAATCAAAATAACATTGATTTCAGTCAGACAAAACAGAATATATAATATTATTTCATTTATATAAACACCTACAAAACACAAACCAAACAGTTACAGAAAGCAGATTAATGGGACTAGGATGGGAAAAATGCATTACAAAGGGGCATAAGAAAACTATTAGAAGATGTGCCAATTGTTTTTATTTTAATTATGACTTCACATTTACAAAAATGTCAAAACATATTTAATTGTGCAAATTATAAGGTGCAATTTATTGCATGTCAGTTATACTTCGATAAAGTTCCATTAAGTAAATAATCAAACACTACTCTGAGAGGCATTTAGGTAGCTTGAGTAGCCAAAGTCCTGGGCTTGCTCCTATCTACTTCATCCTATTATTCAGAATATTCTTGTGTCTAAGAGAAAAATGAGTACAACAATGAAGTGATCTAAATGATGAACACAGATAATGCCATTAAATGACATATCACTAAATACTATACATTGAGTCAAAAATTAATGTGGATTTCAAATTTCTTGAGGAAGACTATATAACATTTTCTATTTGTTTGAAAGAAATATACTAAAAACTATAAGCAGATACTCACCTCTTTGGATAATCTTGTGAAGACATCTCCTCCCCTGAGAAAATCCAGTATCAGATACAGCTTCCCTTCAGTCTGAAAGGCTGATTAGAAATTACACTGTTGTACCAGAACAATTTTAAAAGCTTAAAGAGCTTATTATATGTTTTAATGAACATGTTTAAATGTTTATCATTGAACATTATAGAACAATTATACATTAGCATCAACCACTGTTACATGATATAGTCTAAAAATTAAACCCAACACATAATTCAGTGCTAAAAAGGATATAAATTCCCTTCTAGAACATCATCAACTTAGCAAGGGACTTTACATAAAAACTTCAAAAATCAAAATTTTCCTGATTAATGGAGTATCATATTTAATTGCAATTACCTGAACTTTGCCTCAAAATCATCTTTTGTACTCTAGAAAGCTCAGAAATAATGATACATTCTCCATTAAGTTTTCTAGCACTTCACATTTCCCTGTAGAAATCATAATCACTTCTCCACCCCAATTACTACTAATTTTGATATCACATTGCATTTCATGCCTTTCATGGTATTGGCTTCATTTTGATTTGCACATTAATTAATTTACATATCTGCATTCCTTGTAGACTAGACACTAGTGGAAATCAGAGATTGTTCATTTCTACAGACTGATTCATTTAGTACAGTATTTGTCTCACAGTAAGTGTTCACTATATATCAAATAATGTGTTACTAATTCAAAGAGATTCTTAAATACTATTACCTTTATACCATTAGGATAACAAAAATTTGAAAAATAATTGACATTTCTTCTTGTCTTTTTAATTAAGTAATTAATTAATTGATTAATTATTTTCCCAATCATACAAACTTAATAGGTACCCTGGTCCCTTCCCTCCCTCTACCCCTCCCCCCCTTTTCCCCTTCCTTTCACCCCCCTTCTTCCCTGTCTCCCAGGTCCCCCCTCTTCCCCTCCCCCAATCCCTGGAGCATCCTTTAGTGTGAATGCCAAACTTCGCTCTGCGGACCTCCACTCTAATGAGGTGTAAGAACTCAGTAGCACTGTCTAGAGCCCTTTCTTTTGCTCCCCTTTAGTATGGGAATACTATTGTGACTGCTAATCCTTTGCCTCTAAGGATCCTAGTGTCTGTGATCCATGCTAATCTTCTTGTTCCTTAATAAATATAATTGGATGAATATTTAAAAAGCCTTATGTATACGCACTGAATAAAATCAATTTCTACTTTCTAAATCAACAAACCAATGTGGCACAATAAACTGCATCAGTAATTAATTTTCTCTAATATGTATATATTGATTCTCTAAAGAAAGTGATCAATGTGGAATCAAACAGAACATCTTACAACGCTCACAAACACAAAGGAACAGAGGCTGGGGCCCGGGAGAGACTATTCCAAAAGAGTAGAAACAAAAGATCATGGATAAACAGTTAAAATAAGGTTTTATGTAAGAAGAGTCATAAAGAGGAAAGAACAAGAATAGGATATAGTAGAGAGTGGGGTTAGCCTCCAGGTAACCACTACCTGCTTACTATCCCCTACACCCCCCACCTTCCATATATCCCCTATCCCCCAACCTACATGACAGGGGGAGGTCCACCGTTGGACAAGAAATTCTACTCAAGGCAGGAACCCACTGCAATGAAACATCCTCACCAGACCTTCACAAAGTTGACATATCGACATTCCCCAGCAGACTAGCGAAGATCTTAGGAGAAATAATTACACTCAGTGGGATCCTCAGGGGTAGGACGACAAGGGAGAAAGGGAGTGCCCCTATCAGTGGGTTTACCAAAGGAAGAGTGACTTAATCTGTCACTGAGACCTGTCACTGAGGCCTGAGCCCCCACTAGAGGAGATAATCCAAAAGGAATCCTGGAGCCCACAGAAGCAGACATACAGAAGGGCTGGAATGAGTGGGATGAGTTGACAAAACTAGGGGAGGGTGGAAGAAGAGAAAGGGGGAAGGAGGAGGGGAGAAAAAGAGAGGTAGAGAGAACTACTCATTATGATTATAAAACAAGTACAAAGGAACAAAGTTTCTGAGATTCATGGAAAAAAGCCATCAACGTTCTCTTTCATATATTAACAGAGTCATGATTCAAGTTCAGAAATGTGATTCTCATGCTTTTTTTATATTATTTCTGTTTCTTACTGATATTATTTCTTCTTCTAAATACAAAAAAGTTCAAATACACTAACATAACCACAGTCTTCTTGATTAGAATTGTAAAATAAGATTAATGTGGTCAACATGAACAAAACATGTTTTACATAAATTATCACAGTAGCTTATGAACACTAGAGTTACTGCCTCATAACAAATTATAACTAGGGCTAGAGAGATGGCTCAGGGTTTAAGACTCTGCCTTGTAAGCAAAAGGTCCTGAGTTTACATCCCAGGTCCCACATAAAAATGACAGGTGAAAACAGTGGCTGCCTGCCCTAATGGGCAGACCCCTGGGAAATCCCAAGGGCAGCAAAAAGGAGGTAGGGGCATGCAGTGCCCTCTGAGACACACACCACACACACACACACACACAACACAAAATAATAAATAAATAAAAAAAGTTAAAAAATATAAGTAATCAAATAAAGTTTGAGACATGACCTTGATCCCCTAGTCAAGTTAACCACTCTTGATAATGAAATTTAACTAAAAGCTATATAGTGATAAATATCTTGATTATATTTTACATAGTTGAATACATTAAATACATTTCAAAAAAGGTTCTTTCTTGTTATGGCATCATATGAAGGAAATCATACTTCTCCTGTTCCATACATAAGATAAATGTTTCATACCATAGTGCAATTTGACGATAAATGGATGATTTACTTCTACCAGAATATCCCTCTCCATCTTTGTCCGAACGCGGTCTCGAACTAAAAATGAAATAAGAATAGAAAATATATGTGTTTAAGATTTAATCGATAATTTATAAGTCAAAATATAAGGAACTAAAGTATAATTTTGTTAAGTGTTCAAGTTCGTAGTCTGAGTTAATAGTAGATAACAATGACTATGTTTTCAGAACTCATCAAATTTAGTTTAGATATAAAGATAGGCTAAAGCATCATAAACAGGTATTTGGTTAACATTCACTTATACATTAGTCTTTAAGTTTTCATGTAAGTTTACTTACTAAACTTAAACTTGGTAGTATTTGTTTGAAACTGGGTTTCATGTAACCCAGACTGGTCTTGAACTCACTATTTGGTGAAAGATGAACTTGAACTCCTTAGTCTCCACCTCCTACTGCTAAGGTTACAGGCATATGCCAGCACACCCAGCTTACTAGTGTACTTTTTACAGTCTGGAAGATAGTGTATACAAGTGTATGCAGTTGTATGTGCTGTCTAAATGTGCAATGTTTAATAGTAACATTTTAATAGAATATAGCTGAAAAAAATCAGTAAAATTCACACTAAGTTGAAAAAACATATGTCACATTCCCTGGTATTAAAGTGTTACTCTGGGACAATTGTTACTTAAATTGCTTTGTTATTCTGGTCACTAAATTAAGGCATATGTCTATCGCAGAAAACCCCAGAAGCATCACTTGATGATTAAAAAATTGTTAATAGCTACTAATGTTAAAAAGGAACTGCATCTACCCAATGAGATTGATGAGTAGGTAAGAAGACTACAGAAAATCCTAGTAACCTGAGTTCAATCTCTGAAAATCAATGTGGTAGACAGAAATGATTTCTGAAATTTATCTCTTGACTTATTTGATAGTCTGTTTCTCTTTCTTTCTCTTTCATTCCTCCTCCTTTCTTCCCTCTCAATTAAATGAGCAAATAAAAGAATAAAGAAACTATACCTACTCACCTTATATAAGTTATATACAGTATATTTCTTATAATGAGCTTTGCAAAATTCTATTTTAATAAACTTTCTAATTTGATACCTTTTAAAGAAGCTTTTTTCAACACCTTCATTGCATAAAGCTGCCCAGCGTCAGGGCCACTCTTCTTTCTAACAAGAAAAACCTAACAGAGGAATGAAGAAAAAAGTGAAATTCACAGTTCAAGCCATTTTTTTTCAAATTTTTCAACTTATATTAAATACATAAATATGAACAAGAAATTAGTGGAATTGGGTGACTATAAAAAATAATGGACCATACATCTCTAAAAGATAAGGTTAGTTCCCTTTGTTTCCTGTAATGTTGTAAGCATGAACATTCATTCCCTTAGTACTTTAACTTAGTCTACAGACACACCAGCTAAAAGAAGAATATTACAAATATCAATTTGAGGGATAGACTTCTGTTAAGATTCTGTTACCTTAATAAAAACCAAACAAATATTATAGTCATTAATCTTTTATATTCCTATGCTTTAGATGCTCTTGGATATTTCATTTTCAAAAAAGGAATACTTACAGGCAATATTGAGTTGTCATATAAAGAATCATGATGGTGAACTATCTCAATAAACAGTGAACAATAACTTCTAATATTACCAAATATGCTTAAAAAACATAATTTTTCCAACTTAATAGTTGTTCAAAAAAAGCAAGAATTTTATAAAACCTTAATTATGAAAAGCTAGAATTTCATAAAACCTTAATTATAAAAACAGATATGAACAACTCCATAAGAATTACACAATAGGAAATATTGCTTTTTCTTCTTAAATTCCACACATATACATAACGCATGCAGACCACTCTTACACCCCACTCTCCTCTCCTCACCAGCCATGCTTCCCTACATTCTTCCTGTTTGCTTTCTTTAAAGTTAATAAGTAATGCTTTTCCACTGTCTCACCCTTCCGTTACCCACCCTACCAAATGAGAATGAAGAAGTTTTGCTTAATTTAGAAATGCAGCTAAGTAAGTTATTTTAAATACAATTGGAGATGATAATGCTGCTTTTTGTGTTTCTTCTCTGACAAAAACTTTGTAAACACATTATTCCATATCTATGTGATTATTACATATCAGCAAAGCTATCATTTGAGAGGTGATTAATAATTTGAGGATAAAAGGATTTAATGTTTTCAAAAATTCATTTTATGTTCTGGAGTCAAATATATTATCACAAAAGGAAAAATATTCCTTTATAATTCTGAATATATGGCATGAATAGGATTTGGCATGTGCTGTACAGTCCAATCAGACAATATCCAGCTTTTTACTTTTGTTTTAAAATAATGTAAGGTATATCACATATCAACCCATATGACAGTGATCATTAATAATGTCATACTTCAAGATCACTTTTTTGTATCATCTTTTATAAAGAAAAAGTTTAGCTGTACTTATAAATATGTACAATATATACATATACTGTCATGTTATGAAATGTGAATTGTTTGAATCTTTGTTTGGAAAGTTATGGCACCTTTAGGAGGCGGAGCCTTTCTGGAGGCAGTCATGGGAGTGGGCCTTAAGGTTGATTAGTTCCACCCTACTTCCATGAGATGTCTTCTCTTAAGCTTGCAGCAGCAGCTCTCAACCTCCATGACATCTGCAGTGATTTAAGCCACCTCTACCTTCTGGCAGCCAGCCATGCCTTTCCTGTCATGAAGGACTATATCCTCCCTCTGGAACTGCAAACAATAAATCTCCATTTCTCCCTTAATGTTGTTAGAGCCTGAGTGGTATCTTACAGAAATAGGTATGAGTAACCAGTACATATACTATATGCTTAGCTATAATACTTATATTTTATTAAGACAGTAGTGTGTTTATGATGTACACATACATAAGTAAACAGATGTGTGTATACATAAATAGTTACATTTTCATCTTACCTCTCTACTGCCCTCTTACAAACCCCCATCTTTTATTGGGCTCTTATGCCCCAAATAGTTCCCTACTCTAGTTTTCAAGTCATGTATATTCCATTACTCTTTTGTTTGCCTCTTCTCATTCTCTTCAGACATCTTCCTCTCCTGTTAGCTCACCTTATCTATGCATAAACATATATATATATGCATATATACACATACATAAATTTAAATCAAGATAATGCATGAGAAAAATGTTTTTGTGACTCTGGTTTAATTTCAGTTCCGTCCATGTTTCTGCAATTGTGACGATTTCATTTTTCTTTAAGGTTGATTTAAATTAAACTACTTTCACGTACCACATTTTCTTTATTCATCTCTTGACCCACTTCTCAGCTGGTTCTATAACTTGGCCATGATGAACATGATCAGATATCTCTATGGTACGCCCACTTAAGATTCTTTTTCATACCTTCCCTCAAAAATAGTATATCATTCTTAATTTTGATTTTTGAAGAAATTCCTTAAATTTCCATAGTTGCATCACTATTTGGCATTTTCACCAAATGTTTGTTAAGAGTTTTACCCACAATTCTTCAGCATTTTTAATAATAAATATTTGGACAGAGTGAGAGTCAATCTCAAAGTAGTTTTTGATTTCCCTGACACCTATAGAAACTGAGCACAGTTTTCATGTTTCTACTGCCACTTTACTGTCCATCTTTTTAAAAAGTGCTTCTTCTGCTGATTTGTCCATTTATTGACTGGATTAATGAGAAGCCATTTCTTAATTTTTAAAATTCTTTTCATGTTCTGAATATGAATTCCTTGTAAAATATCTAGCTAACAATTTCTTCCATTTGATAGGTTATCTCTTCACTCCACTTATCGTTTCTTTGTAGTGATGAAGCTTTCAATTTCATTCAGTCCCATTTGCCAAGTTTTGAGGTTATTTTTCTGAGCAACTGGTGGTGGTGTCGGAAAGTGCTTTCCTATGTTCCATCTCAACATTATTTCCCAATGTTTTCTTCAAGCAGTTTCAGGTCCTACATTAAGGTCTTTAGTTCATTTGATTGATTTTGAATTGATTTTTATACAAGACGAAAAACAGGAATCTAGTTTCATTCATCAACATATGAATAGCAAAATTTCCCAACACCATTCATTGAAGTTGTCTTTTCTCCAGTACATGTTTTTTTGTAGTTTTGCTCAAAAATCAGATGCCTATATCTATGTTAGTTAACTTCTGGATTCTCTACTCTATTCCATATTTGTTTTGGATGTATGATGATAATTTTGTTACTATATCATTATAGTATGTCTAGACATCAGGTATTTTAATGCTAGAGGCAT
Organism: Typhlomys cinereus; assembly: GCA_023101885.1. Classification (NCBI taxonomy): domain Eukaryota; kingdom Metazoa; phylum Chordata; class Mammalia; order Rodentia; family Platacanthomyidae; genus Typhlomys; species Typhlomys cinereus. The sequence continues at coordinate 1,287,801 of JALPQD010000180.1, forward strand.
ATTTCTTGTTGTTGTTGTTCAAAAGGACTCTGGCTATCTGCGATTTTTGTGCTTCCATACAAAACTCTGGATTTTCTATTTCTGTGAAGAACATCATTGGATTTGCATAAATATATATTTCACTTTCTGTACTACAAAACTATTTGCCTAATAGTAAATGTTAATCTATGGGATAAGGAGGTTATTCCATCTTGTAATATTTTCTCCAATTTCTTCATAATGAAGTTTTCATTCATCTTTTTAGGTAAATTCCTAGCTATTTATTGAGATTATTGTAAATGTGGATTGTTTTTCTCTCTCTGTATGTTTGATAGTATATTTCAAAAAACTATATTTTGTATACTGACTTTTCTATACTGCCATTTACTGGAGCATTTATTCTCTTATATGATCATATCATCTGAAAAGAGGAATAGTTTGACTTCTTACTTCCCTATTTGAAATCCTTTTCTTTCTCTTGCTTTATTGCTCTGATTAAGACTTAAGAATTGTACTGAATATAATAACAACCTTACCTCAGTCCTAATTTTAAAATACTTTAAATTTGTACACATTTAGCATAATGTATACTGCAGGATTGTCTGACATACCACTTATTTTAACAAGGTACATGCTCATTCTACAAGTAGTTTCTTCACAGCTTTTACCATAAAAAGCTGATGAGCTTTATGTTAAAGAACTTTTCCACATGTGTTGATATTGATTATGTTATTTCTGATTTTGAGTACACTTATATGCTGTATTATATTTTTTGACTTGAATATGTTGTTCCACACTTGTATTCTTAGTCATGTCATAATTTAGGGGAAAGAAAGGTTATTTATTTATTTTGAGGCAAGGCTGACCTAGAACTCATTATATATCTCAAGCAGGTCTCAAACTCACAGCAATCTTTCCTCAGGCCCTTGAGTGCTAGATTAATAAATCCAACTCTGTTCAATATATTTTTGTTTTTTCTTCTTCTCCTTTTTTTGGCTGAATTTGGCTGCCACTTTCTTGAGAATTATTGTACCTACCAGGGATAGTGATCTATACTTTTCTTTTGTTTTTGTGGTGCCTTATCCAATTTAGGTATCTGGGAAATATCAGCTTCATAAAAATGAGTTTGAGATAATTGCACTTTGCATGCCCTGCACAATGTCCAACACACTATTGACCCCACAAAGTCTAGTATTTGCTAAAGGCACCAAGATCCTTGGAGGCAAGGGATTGACAGCCAAAATAGTGTTCCTATGCTTAAGGGGAACACAGGAAAGGGTTCAGGGAAATGCCACTGGGTCCTTGTACGTCATTGGAGAGGAGGGCCCAGAGGAGAGTCAGGCATGCACATTAAAGGATTCTCCGGGGATTGGGGGGGGCACTGGGAGATGGGGAGGGAGGGGTGAGGGGAGGGGAAGCAGGGGTGTCAGGGGGAGGAAGAGGGAGGGAGGGAACAGGTGTACCTATTAAGTTTGCATGAGCAGAAATAATAATAAAAAATGTTTTAAAAAAATGAGTTTGATAGCACACTTTCCCCTCTTTTATAGAATTATTTGATGATAATTAGGGTTAGTTAACATTTGAATACATAGTATAATTGAGCATTGAGCATACCTGCCTGGGCTCTCTTCCTCTTTCTCTTGTCTTCCCTTCCTCCCTTTCTTCCTCTCTCCCTTCCTTCTGTCATTTCCGTCTGGAAATTATTATTACTATTTGCTCTAGGTAGTTCTGGAAGCTCATCTAGAAATTTACCTATTTCTTCTAGATTTTTGATTTTATGGTAATGCAGGTTATGAAGTATATATATCATAATTCGTTAGTACTACTTATGCTATCCCTGTTTTCATCTCTACTTTTATCAATTTGGGTCTTCTGTATCTTTCTGTTGGCTGTTTTAGCAGTCTTGTTTATCTTCTCTTGAACGAACTGCTTTTGACTTCATTCTTTGTATTTTTATTTTATTCTCCATTTCCTTAACGCTTTATTTCCTTTAAGTACTTTTTAAAGTTTGGTATTAAGATTTTCTTCCCACTAAATAGACTATAAAAGTTTTCAATGTCATAAAACTTTACAGGACCTGGAAATCCCATTGCTTGAATTTTAACAGTTTAAATTATACAAAAAAACTCAAGACTCTGCAGCCTAAGTTTCTTGGAATTGCTCCTACACTTATCTGATTCACAACCTTGATGAAATTCCTGAATAGGTTCAACATATTAAGAAGTCTCACCCACACAATACCTACACAAATGATGTAATATTGACAAGCAAGTATGTTCACATCCTGAGAAGCAAAAAAAAAAAAAAAAAGATATCTCTTTGGTTGATGAATTACGTAAATAATATTATTCTATAATTTAGTATTGTGAGTTTAAACGGGACTTTGATAATGTCTTTATTAACAAAAGTTCTTTCACCAATTGTTCCTTAAATTTAAGGACTACATTGACAACTTGTCAGCAAGTTTTTAATTTAACATGTAAATGTTATCAAAAAACTTATGTTACACAATATCATCAATATGAAGAACAACAAAAGAAGCTTATCTAGTGTATTTGATATCTTAAAGGTATTGTCAATATTTATTCACCTGAATATATCAGCATCTTTACACAGCTTCCAGTCTTCACTTTTGTCCCACTTACTGAAGACTCTTATGTCAGACATTTGCCAACAACAATGTGTATTACAGGCTTCATCTAACCTTTTCTACTTTGATATTTCTGTTTCCAACAATTTTGCCACTTTTTTAAAATTATCAATTTTGAGACTAGATTTCACTACACAGCTTATGTAAAATGCTGAGGTTATTAGGCTCAAACTGACAGCAATTCTTCTGTCTCAGCATTTTAAGTGCCCTGACAATAGATTCATGATACCACTTCTCAGCTCATGGCATTTGCTTTCAAATTTTACACCCTGCTCATCTATTAAAACCTTATTGTGAAAGAAAGCAAGAAATAAATATTCATGAGTAAGTAGACCAGTAACAAAACAATTTCAATAGCCTGAATATTTGCCTGGTACTATTTTATTTAAGTCAATGATTGAAACAATTATACTTTGTAATATAAAAACCTCATTTCTATTCTTCTAAACTTAACAAAATACTTATAAAGTACAAAATAGTTTAAAGAATTTTATCATGTCAGAAATATTAAATGCATTAAGGAATGCATATGCTTAAACTACAAGTGACTTATAAATACTGCCCTACCACTACCACCAAGAAGCTAATAAATTCCCCTTCCTTTTTTTCTCTCTAGTGCACCCTTCTAGTTTTATCTTCTTATACTATAAACTGCCAAACGAGTCCTTTCGGTTAGCCTTTTATGTAGTAAATTTTTCCCATATTTCATATATGTTCTATATAATGTAAGTACCAAGCAACATTAAAATAGCTAACATCTATTTTACAATGGCCATCACTGCTCATAAAACTGCTGTGCACACACAAAGTAGTCAATAAATATCTTTTTTACATATGTTCTAGATGACTGTAATCACTATTAAATTGTGTTAAATTTCCCTTTATAACTAAATCTCAACTACTTTAAGATCTATAATTTCTCCTTATCTTTCTCCCCCAGAAATTGTGGTTGTTGTTCTCCAAACAGCTATTACTTATCTGTATGTATATATGTGTTTGTATGTATATATGTATTATATCTATATACATGCAATAAGTTTCTTGTGTTAGATTTGAAATGTACAAACATCAGGATATATATCCGCATATTGCTTTTCCATGAAACATGCTATCAAACATTTAATATGCAAATCTAATATGAGTGCATAAATTAACTTTTCTCAAATGTTTTCTCCTTTAAAATTTAAGATTACTGAAGGCAAGAGTTTCATATAATATATATCACTGAGAACTTATCCTCACTCTATTTAGCTTTAAGAGTTGATGAATTCAAGAATCCATACATGAATAAGGCATAAATTCTAAATTCTGATATACAGTTGAGAAATAAAGGTGAAATCACCAGAAGAGAGAAAATTATGTTTCTGCTAGCATGAAAAGAGAGAAAAAAATACTATTTTTATAAAAATCAAGCTACTTAGAAAACTAATGAAAAGCATGTCACATATTTTCATAGAGAAATATAAGCTCAGGAGATTAGAAAACTTACACTGCTGTAGAGAGGTTAAAAAAAAAATCGGAATAAAACTCCAAATAACAGAGATGGGGGAGGCGCACTGGGAGAAAGGGAGGGAGGCGGGAAAGGAAGAGGAAAAGGGGGTAGAGAGCAGGGAGGTCCAGCGAGAGGTGGAGGGAGGGAGGGGACAGGGCTACCTAAAAGCAGAAAAATAAATAAATTAAAAAAAAACATAAAAGTTGAGTCACTTTTGTGTGCTTTGTGTAGCTTAGAAATTATACACTTAGATTCTATGCATGTATACGCTCTTTTTGCTATATACTCAGAAGGAAAAAAAAGGTAGGAAAAAGTATTTAGTACCTTTCCAAATGAACCCTGACCAAGGACTTTGAGCAGGTCAAACTGTGCAGGATCCGCTTTCTCATATCCTTCCTTGACATGATATAAAATAGGGATTTCTTTCAAATCGTCATCCTGAAAGAAAATAAATCAAACCATTATTCAACTTTAGTTCCAACCAATTTTAATTAGCTCCACTTCAAATCAGAAACAAAATAACCAAATGTCAGTGTAGTGCAGAGCTTTTTAGACTTTGAATGTCTTCATTTACTGACTTGACATAGAGAGATGATCTTTCCCTAGCCTTGTTAGTTTTTGAGACAGAATCTTACTGAGCAAACCTGGTTGACCTGGAACTATGTAGAGCATGTTGACTTAAACTTAAGGCAATAAAAGAGGCATTAACTAAGAGTCTAAATGTCACTCACTAGAGTGTGACCTATGGAACAGAGGTAGAAAAAGTCACATAAAACCTTGCAAACTCTGGAATGATGAAAAATGAAACTGTCAAAATTTTATTTAAATGTCATTTCATTATATCCTTTTAAAAGTCTTGTCACATCAATGCAAAAAAATCTGGCATAGATATAATTTTCAAAATTCAAATGTTTTCATGAACATTTATTGATATTTTGAATTTAAATTATATGCCAGATTCTCTGTCAGGAAGATAGGAGGCAAGCTAGGGAGTACTGCTATTCAATAAAGGAAGGCTCTACTCAGCTGCGATGACTGCACTGGAACTGCAAATCTACCCCCTAGAAAAGCATACTAGCTAAAATGTGGAAGGAGAACATGAATTTCTAAATCAGAGAACATCACAAGTAAAAGCATGTCTTATCCAACCCTTTCTCAAGCACAACTCGGTTTGGGTTCAGATGACCAGTTAATTATATTGTTTAAGTCTTTATACCATTTCTATCACACCATCTTCTCTGCTGTAGATGGTAAAAGTGGCCTTCATTACTTCAGCCCCAATTACATGATTAATCAATGGTGACTGTGGCCAAAGTGGACAAGAGAATGTTCTCAAATGACCTAGACTTCAAGGCAGGTAAAATAGCTTCACTGATACATAAAAAGCTTTTGAGAGATGTATATGCATACAGAAATTTCAGTTTTAAGTATTTGGAATCCATATGTAATCAGAAATAAATAATTCTGAAAATATTAAATTGGATACCCCGTATATCAAAGTACATTTCGCCAGACCATTTTAATTTATCAGTACTTTAGAAGCATAGTTTTTAAAACATAAATCAATCTGCTGTAAGTTTCTGGGTTTTTATACAATGGGGGGCTTTTAAAATGCAAATATGTATTTTATAGCTGGCTTTTTAAAAGACATTATTTGAGAGAGAGAAAGAGAGAGAGAGAGAAAGGTGCAGACATGACATGCATGCTATGATGCACAGGTAGAACTCAGAGGACAGCTTTCAAAAATCAGTGAGCATATTGAGATTGAACTCAAATTGCCAGATTTTCAAACAGGTACCTTATCCGCTGAACTATCTTACCACCCCACAGTTAAAATTTTCTCAGTTCTATTGAAGGGTGGCATATTTCCACCAATATATCTCAAAATGACAGATTCAATAATGATTGGTGTTACATTACTGCTAAGTAAAATTTTACCACATATTATGACTACTCATCTTCAAATAATTGAAGTTTACAGAACTTTACTACAGTGGACAAAGCACTACAGAAAGGATAAACAGATTTTCTCCCAACTTTGCCATGCATAACCTAAGAAGCCTTAGTCAAATCTCAACTTACTCTCTACTTAGGTTTCACACATGGCAAGGAAGTTTTGTAATAGAGGTCTCTAGCTAGACCTGTGATTTACATAGTGCATTGTCCATTACTTTTACAGCTAAGAAAGCATGCTTAAAATCATCACTATAAACCTGGATCAAAAAGACAGGAATTTGGGGCTCTGTCATTTGTTTTTTATTTTTTTTTTTGAGACAGGACCTCATGTAACCCAGACTAGCCTTGATCAGTAAGTAGCTATGTAGCTGACAATTGCCTGAAACGTCTACCCTTCTGACTCCACTTCCCAAGTTCTGTTATTAAAGGCATGTAACACCATGCCCAGCTTATATAGTGCTGAAGACAGAATCAGAGCCCAATGAATACTATAAAAAGTCTACCATCTAAGCTATGTTCCTATCATGATTTTTTTATGTGTCATAGTTCATAGTAAAACTATACTCTAATTACTATCACTAAACAAAAGGCATCCAAATGAAAATGTTTGGCAAATGATCCATCTTTCCTTTATTAAAATCTATAAATGTTATCCCTTTAAAAGGAATATGTCTTATAACTGTCAGTAGCAGTAGTCTAAAAAGTTCCTAACAGGAACACATCACTAGGTAAAAAACAAACTCTTCCCAGTAGATAGTATTCATCCTAAAATTTTGTTTTACTTTAATAATGGGCAGAGAACTTGTTGAATGCAGGCACTAACATTCACTTGTGCAATTCTAATGATTCACATTATATCTGCTTGTTCTTATGTGAACAGAAAGAAAAAGAAAAAGAAAGAGAGGCACATCTAAAAAGAAAAATAAATCTACTAGACACATGCAAATGGTAACTAAAAGATAATGGATGCCAATTTGCTTTGCTTTAGTAATCATTTCACTATATCAAAACACTATTTTGCACACCCTGAACATATATGTAATGAAAAAACTTTTACTATACAATTAACTCTATTAGTAATTATTTTAAATATCCTTTTACAAACAGAAAAAATGCACCAGAATTTATACTTTTAATATATGATGAAAGAGAAAAATAGGAGACCCATTTTCAATAAAGAATTATATAAAATTGGACTATAATTAGCCTTATAATCATACTTCTAAATTGAATAAAATAAGCATGTTTTCCTTGGAATACAAAGGGAAAGCATGTTTTTCCAGATTATTCATAATCAGTGTTATCATACTTTTGTATTCAACAAAAAGGAAGGGCATGCTTAACCAAAACCCTTATATTTTCTTGAAAAGGCTAACATCAATGTAATAATTGGCTATTTTTCCTTTTTAAATAAAGACATGTGCTCCTGTGCAAACAACTACTACGCATTACGAAATTATAGTTCATTTGCCTTTAAGGACAGAGCTGATAATGCCCTTACCACATGTAAGAATAATATACAGAAAAAACTCATTGAATGCACTTGTGTGACTCCCATCTTCACAGTTGGTTCAAAGAAATAGGATGGAAATCAGACATTTGTATTTTTTTAAACCTCCTGCATAATTCTGATATGTGATCAAAACTGATAAACTATTTTTTAAGATGTATATTTATAATAATATGAAATTACTGGTAGAAATATACACATATGCACATAGATTGTTGTATGTATGTGTGTATTTAGCTACTTATTACAGAGCTAGTTTATTACTTGTATGTTAATTTTTAACTACTAAAGCATCTGATATTGCTTTGTGTCACCATTTCCAGTATTAGTATGCCTTAATTCTACTCTTCACTCCATTTTGTCTACTGTTAAATATTTCTCAGCTATCGTAAGGCATGTTCATTGTATTACAACTTTTTTATCATCTCGAACATTTACTGCTCTCTGTACTTCAGTTTTTCCAAATGTGTACTATATTGAAAGCTTGAGAGTTATCATAATATAGCTCAAAATAGCAATGATCATAAAACAAAAGAACGTGAGGATGGAAGGAGGACAAGAGGGGAGGAGGCGGGGTGGAGGCAAATAGATTCTATATACATATATAATAAGAGAGCAAAATTCATTACTAAATAAAATGGAAAAAATAGCAGCACTCTATCTCCTAGTATATCATCCTCAAAAACTTCTCTACCCTGGTATAATGAAATTGTGACATACTATATTATTTATTTCACATGCAAACTTTTTAAATTACTTAGAGACTAAACATTGGGGTTAAAATGGAAAAATACACACTTGAAGATAGGAATTTTTTTCAAAAACATCCTATCCTTCCTTCAAAAAGAAAGAAAAAAAGAAATAAGAAAGAAATATATCATAAGCTGAATTGGGTCCTCTCAAAATTGATACCAGCCAAGGATAGAGTCCTCAGGGGGGGTGGAAAAAAATCAATGTTGCTGACACCTTATTTCCAACTTAATAGACTCCAGAATTGTGAGAAAATTAATTTCTCACCAAATCTATGGTACTTTGTTAGATAGCCCTAGGAATATATATATATATATATCAAAGTTGCTATTGTAAAATGAACATTTAATAGCTTCCAAACAGAAACTACTACACTCTCGGCACTAAATGGAAATTGAAGCACAAATGATTATAAGGCATTTTTCCAAAGACATATTTAATGTGATGAAAAACTAGAAAGCCTCAACCACAATTAAACTGTTATACACTGATCACTTTTGTTTTTAATCTGGGTAGCAAACAATGCTGTAACACTGGAAAACTATATTCATAAAGCACAAAACAAATGATCAAATATGCTACTGGTTCTATTAATTTGACAACTATTTTGTTTTTGAGAAGAAATCACCTGTTAATCAGAAAGAGAAGACAATATGGATAAACTATTAGCAATATATTCTATCTTGATTATAACAGTTAACAGGACAAATAGAACTAACCTCTAGAAAAGAAAGGATATGCATATTTAAAGCCTAAAATGTACTGGTTTATGTAACAATGCAACATCCATCTATCTGGTCAAACGTGTTTCATGTGAAGGTAGAAAGGCCAGTTAATTTAAAAAAAAATCACTCTGAAATTCCACAAAACAATATAGCTTTAGATATGTTAAAAGAAATGTAGAGAGAGACAAAAACTGCTCAGTATACTTTTCTGATGCATAGAATACTCCAATGTCACAGAAAACCAAGCAAATAACAGCATACTTTGAACAAAAGCTAACAATAATAACAATCTAAATATAAAAAGGCTACATGATTCAACTAAACACATCAAAATTATGTATATATTAACGCTCTAACAGGCAAACCTATTCATTCAAGTTCTGTCCCCAGAATCTTCACGGTGGACAGAGACAATCAGCTTCTAAATCTTGTATTTTAGCTGCCACAGGCAAGCTGTGGCATGTGCGTTGTGCCTGTTTCTCTCTGGGAGGGGCAGGGGAGATGGCTCAATGGGTTTTGCACTCACTGCAAAAGCCTAACAACCTGAGTTCAATCCCAAAACCAATGAAAAAGTAAGATGCAGTAGTGTACACATATAATCCCGGCATGTGTACCACCCCATAGGAAGTAGAGAAAAGTAAATAAGTGGGGAGCTCAAGGACCAACCTCTTTTAGTACACTACACAATGGAAAAATCAACAAGCGACACTCTGCAGCAAGAATGGTAAGGACAGAACCCTTTCCTGAAAGTTGTCCTCTGACCAAATGTGTGCTGTGGCATCTGTGTGCCCTCACTCACATACAATACATGCCTACATGCCCACAGAAAGAATTAATCCATGAGAGAGAGACAGAGAGAGAGAGAGAGAGAAAGGGAAAAGAGGAAGGAAGAAAAGAAGGGAGGGAGGGAGGAGGAAGGAGGGAAAAACAAAAGGAAGGGAGCCAGGGAGGGAGGGAGGGAAATAGAGAAAAGAAGAGAAAGGAAGGGAAGGAGGAAGGAAGGGGGGAGGAAGAGTGTTTTAGTTCAGGAAATAACCGATATTGCATGAAATTCTAAAAGCAAGCATAAATGGATGACATGCTACTTAATACTTCCAAAAATGAAGACTGCCACACAGCAAAAAAAATGTCTCCTGCTAAACACAGGCATAGAAATTTTACTCACTATGAATTCCAGTTCTTCTGGTCATATGATAGAGGTAAATGAAGTTTGAAAAGCATTTTTTCTTAAATCTTGCTTGTCTTAACTGAGTAAGAAGAATCAGTTAATGGTGAAAATGTAAAATAACAATAGATGAGGCAGGGTATCACAAAACAGCTTTAGGACACGTAGAAAATAACTCAAATTCAGTTGAGTGAGTTAGTGTGTATGTGTATGTGTAGTGTGTGTATGTGTGTGTGTATACACAAGTGCACAGAGTGCTGGGGTTCAAACTCTGGGCTTTGCATTATAAAAATATCTTTTACCACTGAGCTGTATTGTATCCCTTCTATTTCAAATTTAAAAACCAGCATTTAAAGAATGAATATATTACAACATTCTCTATAATCCTACACTATTTTAAAATGGCAAAGAAAAAATAATCATGGGCATCCCACTAGAACACCAATCCTAATCCCCACAATTCTATGAATAGAAACATTTTTAAACAGTAATAAATTTAGATAGTCCTTCTTATCATCCTTATCATCCTTAATAGTTTTACTAAGACAAACCAAGTACCTAAACAATAAAATACAAAAGCATGTGACTATAAATCTTAACTATAAACCAAATCAAATCATAGAAATTGATTCTAAGTCACTTGAGACTGTACCTTGAAGCCACTGAAGTCGCCAGAACATAGTAAATTATATTATCATTTTACAAGGTATATTTTTCTTCTCAAGAACAACTTCACTTTCTAATTGTACAGAAAATAGATATTTAAATATGTGATAAATATACAGATATATATCTGTCAGTTTATATTAAGGATAAAATCAGCCTTACATGTATGTATACACATATGTTCATATGTGCAAGTGCATGTGTTCTCGCACACACTTACACTGACACACATTTTGTCTGTCCTATCATGGAGAAGATGGTTTTCCTTACTATTACTACTAAAATGTAAAGAATCATTATTCTATACTGTTTTTTGTAGTATCTTATACTCCTTATCCTTAATAAAGCAGCAAGACAGTTAGCACTATACCTTTTAAGGTCCATATAATCTGCAAATAAATTCCTAGATAGTTTTGATATGTTTACATTTTTATTAGAGTATAATTAAATTACTAATGGTAACTAAATTACAAATATTACAATGACACCATGTTTCTTATCTTGTCAATCTGAACTGAAGATGGTGTTTCACATTCAGTCTCTATGAAGAAAATGACAAAGGATACTTCAAAGGACAGTGTTAGACAAATGCAGTTTAAATTCCTCTGATGGTTTCTGTATGAGACAAATGCTCTACTGGACAAATTTTATAGATGAAAAAGAAATCAAGGTTGATTTTATCCAAACCTAAGTAAGAAAGAAATGGCATTCTCATTTTCTGCTTCACTGGGTTTACACAATACAGAGTAACTTAATGGAAGGCACAGAATGTCATAAATCTTGATTCTAAGATTTGCTGGTTTTACCCAACCTTCTAGAAAACACGACCTTTCTAAATCTCAAGACAAATCTGTATTTCAAAGATAAGACAAAATGACAAAAGACTATATTTGAAGTTTCCTCTAAGTGAAAAAACTAGGAAGTCTATGAAAATATCTATAGAAATGACAACTATAAAATTGAAGCATACATAGAAATGCCTACATTTGGCAAGATCTCCCTAAAATCTTAATTTAATCATAATCTGTAAATTGTATAAAATGAGAAGCTTATGTATAAAACTTGAATAGAATGATCCAATTATTTTCAAAATAGACCTTTCTATTCTATAGTTGAGAATTCCCCATTTAAGTTCTCCTGTTTCTTGTACACTAACAAGCAAAAATGTCATCCATTATACTTAAAAATCAGTGATCCTTATGACACATACATCTATTTCAATAAAGTTTCCTGTTAAAAAATAAATCATGGCTCTTTCCACCATCTTTCCCTGCTGCCGTCATGGTGCGCATGAACATCCTGACTGATGCTCTCAAGAGCATCAACAACGCAGAGAGGAGAGGCAAGCGCCAGGTCCTAATCAGACCATGCTCCAAGGTCATCGTCAGGTTTCTAACTGTGATGATGAAGCATGGTTACATTGACGAATTTGAAATCATTGATGATCACAGAGCTGGAAAAATCGTGGTGAACCTCACTGGCAGACTAAACAAGTGTGGTATGATCAGCCCCAGATTTGATGTGCAGCTCAAAGACCTAGAAAAGTGGCAGAACAACCTCCTCCCATCCCATCAGTTTGGCTTCATCGTACTGACAACCTCAGCCGGCATCATGGACCACAAAGAAGCCAGAAGGAAACACACGGGAGGGAAGATCCTGGGATTCTTTTTCTAAGGATGTAAAACAGTAAAAATAAAAGGCCTCAGTGGGAAAAAAATAAATAAATAATGTCAAGTGTGATGTCTAATGCCTGTTACTACCAACCTATGGAGGCTTAAGCAGGAGGATCTCTAGGACTTTAAGACAGAGTAGAGTACAGAATGAGTTCCAGGCCAGCTTGGAACTAGGAGTGGGATCACAGTGTGAAATCCTAGCTCATAAAAGCATTGTAGTAACGATTATTATGTGTGTGCCAAGGGTATATCTCCATCATATAGTTTTTGCCTAATACATATTGTTCTGGATTTGTCCCCTAGGACTACAAATAAAAGAAAATGTTAAATTCATGCATCAAAACTTCTAACAAGTAAAACCTGTTCAATAATCTGAACTATACTTGGTTTATAACTACAATCAAACTGGAAATAGAATTGGCAGTATTCTTGCCTAACATGGACTAGGCCCTGGATGTCATGCCTCCAACCACATAAACCAGGGTGGTTGTATAAGTCTATAATCCATGCACTTGGGAGGTAAAGTTTTGAGCATCAGAAATTTAAAGTCATTGTTAGATACAAAGCAAGTGTGAAACCAGTCTGGGGGGTACATGAGATCATCTCAAAAAATATTACCATTATTTTGCAATTATCTGAACAAGTTTTCCTTATATGGTAAATATGATATTGTATAAATTAACATGAACACTTACAAAAGAAGAATCTGTTTCTTCCTCTTCCATTGGCTCATCGACCATTCTAAGATCATTTACCTGGAAAAACAGCATTTGAAATTTGAAGTTCAGTCATATTCAAACAAGAGTAATAATAAGAAAATATAGTCCTAGGCACTTTCTTTCACAATGTAACAAGTTCCACACTTACTGAAAAAAAAAAAAAAAGAAAAAAAACCAGAAAGGACAAAGAACATATAGAAAGCATTGAAGCAAAGGATCTCTAAGACCTTGAGTATTCTTAATTTTTTAGAGATTTATGTTTTACTATATATTTTTGGCCTTTGTTATTACAGATGACCTTACACATACAAAAACATTGTCATAGACATTAACTTTATGTGTATTCAAAGCATATCATGATAGAAATTTGCAATTTGGAACTTTCATTTCGCTCAGTTTCAAGTCCATAAGATACTAAGCAGAAGAAGGAATAATCTGTAGGATATTTGAGTTTCTACAGAAACAATTATTTCAACATATAAACTTGAGCATATAATTATATATATCCTTCACCTACTTAGTTAAGGAAAGGTAAATGTAGAAGATTTAAAGGGTTTATAAACTATGAGCAACAGGCGAATCAAGTTGACTGCCTATTACTGCATAAATTTCCTAGAACAGTAACAACCAATTGTTTCCATATTATCTATTATAGCTTTCACAGTGTAGCAGGAAACATAGGTAGACACTCTTTGACTATAAAATAGGTATATAACATTAATTATTTAGTCCTGTACAGAAAAAGTATCCCAACTGCTGATTTAAGATGTTTGTAAATTAAATAATGGCAAGCTTGCCTAGAAAAAGAGAAATTTGTCAATGTCCATTCGTAAGAATCCGCAGAAAAGCAAAAAAATGGACAGATGGATGGAAACACAGAAGTAAAGAAAAAAAGGAATGAAAGAGGGGGGAATGAAGGGAGAGAAAGAGAGAAGGAAATATAGTTATTCTTGGTGTCCAACATAGAATATAAATAAGTTTATAAAACTACCTCTCCCTTTATTATAAATAAAAACTCTTATTCAAAATACTAAAAGAAACCACCTGAAGACTCCAAAAAGTAAACAATGACAACACACAACAGAAAGAAAGCTCAAATTTAAAAAGAGGCCTAAGAGTACATTTTCCACTTTTATTTACTGACTTTGACCTGAGGGAATACTTAAGCATAGATCCTGTCCACTATAAATCTGAACAAAAAATTCCAAGATATATTCTACTTTCTGGAGACATGGCCAGAAAGATACATTTTTGTAGTTTTAACATAAGGAGAACCCAAATTTTCTAAATTCATGCCACTTTTTCTTTTTTAACTCCAAGCCCTAGTCTAAGACAATTACCAATCAAGAGAAATTCTGTCTCTGTTCAGAGGAAGCAAGAAAAGAAGTTCCTATGATGATAAGATATTGGGATAATCCCTTTTCATTCACTCTTTTCTTCACTAAGAGCTACTCCAACCCTTCAAAGCTATTTGAGAGAATGGACTTTCAAAGGAACATCTATTTCTGGTAAGAAGAACAGCATAAATGGCCCCTAGAAACTACATAATTTAGAAGAAATTACAGAGAGCACAGTATGACAGGAGATTACATAATTCTGTGCTTGAACTAGTTTGTGTCCTGGTTTCAACAAGAAACTGTATGTTTAAGAACTATGACTCAAAAGTACAAAAGAGTCTTTTAGAACTGAACTACACTAATAAGCAAAACTCAAATAAAAAAAAAGACATGAAAGTAGGAAGGGGACTTGTTGGGAAGAAGGGATCAGCAGGAGTGGGAGGAGAGTGAGAGAAGGTAACAGTATAAATATTATGACAATATCATAGTACATTGCAACATACATAAAATGATTGAAAAGTTATACAGAATTTCATATGAAAATGTCACAGTGAAAATACTTCAAATATAGTAACTAAAAATTAATAAAACAAAACAAAATTAAGGGAGAGAAAATAACAAGCTAATCACTAATTAGTGTATGCACTTAAATACAAAAGGAGAGTGCTGATTCAAAAGCTCTGAAAATAAAATGTACATAGGAACCCTTATCCAAAGAAAGACAAATCTTCAGTGCCTAAACCAAACAGGGGAGATTTCTTGATGAAATTATTAAGAACAAAAATAAAAATTATCAGTTTGTAGGATCATGCCAATGCTGAAATATCAGTCAAGGAATTTAAACAACTATTATAACCATATTCCTTTTGATAAAAATAAATACTTGAATGGAATAAAAGTTTAGAGGAGAGAAAAGAAAACAGCACAGTTGTGGTTGTGTCAACACCTATTCCCCCGGCACTTAGGAGGTAGAGGCAAAAGAATCAGGAGCTCTAAGCCAGTGCACACAGCAAGTTTGAGGACATTCTGGATTAAGTGAAAGACAGACAGACACAGAGATGGGGAGGAGGAAGGAAAGTAAAGAAAAAGAAAAGGGAGGAGGAAGAAGGATTGGACAGAGATAGAGATAGAGATAGAGGGGAGGGGAGGGGAGAAGAGAGAAGGGGAGAAGAGAAGAGGGAAGGGGAGGGGAGGACAAAAGGAAGGGGATGGGAGGGGATGGGAGGGGATGGGAGGGGAAGGGAGGGGAGAGGAGGGGAGGGGAGGGGAGGGGAGAGGAGGGGAGGACAGAGGAGAGATCCCATTACTGGAAATGTACCAATAGAAAACAAAAAGGAACAGGTTAAAAAGACACTTGCACTCACACTTTTTTACAGCACTATTCACAATAGCCAGGATATGGGATCAAGGTGACAATACATGAATAAATGAATAAATGAACAAAATGTGTGATCACATGCACACAACAGAATACTAATCAAACATAAACTATCATGGAATCCCATTATTTGCAATAAAATGGATGTACCTGGACAATATATTAAATGAAATATGCCAGCCTCAGAAAAACAAACATTGTATGATTTTGCTCACATATAGATTCAAAATTTAAAAATGTTGATCTCATAGAAGTTGATACCAGATGGGACAACAATAAGGCTGAGCAGGTAGGGAGCATCAGCTCACGAACCTGCTGATCTGAGTTCAGTCTCCAGAAGTCCATATGGTGGGAGATAGAACTTAACTCTGAAAATTGTCCTCTAACTTCTACATATACATTATGGCCTGCATGTGCATATCACATTTTTACCTGATAAATAGGTGCAAGTAAAGCCAGTTAAAAATAAATTTGGGGGCTGGAGAGATGGCTCAGGGGTTAAGACTGTCTCGCAAGCAAAATGTCCTGAGTTTGCATCCCAGGTCCCATGTAAAAACTGCCAGGTGGAAATGGCAGCAACCTCCACTTCTGACCCTGGTGAGTAGAGCCTGGGAAATCCCAGAGTGACACAAGGAGGTAAAAGCAATCCAGGATGATTCCCGAAGTCACCCTTGGACCTCCATAGGGACATACAGTGCTCTCTGATACACACACACACACACACACACACAAATTAAGTAAATTAAAATCTGCAAAAAAATAAATTTTGAAAATAAGCAAAATCTCAGAGATATTTGGAATAACACCAGAAAATCTAAAATGCATACTATCAATGTCCTATAAAAGGTAAAAAGAGGGATTATACTGAAATGTGTCTGTAATTCCTGCACTAAGGAAGCTGAAGAGACAGGACAGTGAGTTTGAGGCTACATAATAAGAACCTGGATCAAAAAAAAAGAGGGAAAGGAATCCCATATATAAGAATTGTGGTGAAAAAAGAAATATAAGGAAATAAAAAGTAGGTTAGTAGCTGCTTAGGGGTGCAGTAAGAGATAATGTAAGTAATAGTTTCAGGGTACAATGTCCCCTTTGATGTGATGAAAAAGTTCTACTCCATTTTTCCTACTTCACCCACCCTCAGGGTACCAGTTTTACAATACAAAAATGTCAGAAAATATTCATTGATGCATACTAATACTTCAAATCAGTTTCACTCATGTGAAACAGAAATATTTTTTAAGACAATAAACCTTCATTTCAAGAATAAAACTTACAATTTGAAAATATAATCACATATGGTATGATATGTGATAATCCCAGTATGTAAAATAATCCCGTATGTAAGAGGTTGAGGCTGGCTTATTTTAAGAACAGGGCCAACCTAGGTTAAATATCAAGATCCTGTCTCAACACCAAGAAAACTAAGGTCTTCAAATGAAGAAGGAATACTTTCTTCTACAAAGGGTTTCTGGGAAACTTCTCAATAACTATGAAGATAGCAATAATTTATACAAATAGGCAAAAACCCAAGTAAATCAATTCATCATGAAGCCTACTAAGTAATACTCTGAAATTGCCTTAATTAAGAATATAACTCAATTCAGGACAGAAATATTAAATGGAGTAGTTATACTTGCCTGGGTTCAGAAAACCATGAGTCACTTCAATCCTTTTTTTTTTTTTTTTTTTTTTTTTTAACAACTAAAGACAAAGTTTCAATCAAATAAATTTAAACTGAGAAAAAATTAAAAACGTATTTCTCTTCCTGATCCTTTGAATTAGAAATGATATGTGAAAGTGAATTGTAAATGCATGCAATTTTCTTCTTCAGGGCTTTCCATAGCTGGTTGTCAGTCTTCGATACATATGCCTATTCCTCAGTTTTTCATAGGACTACTATGCAATAGAGATCATAGCATGGTTATGAAAAATATACCAAAACAATCAGAGATACATAAACAAGCAAGAAACTAAGAAAAAAACAGGTGATAGTTTATATTTGATTGACAAAACATATATGACACAATTTTCACAACAAATAATCTGTAGGGTCACCCAAATGTATCTAATAAACAAAAATCACTGTATTCATAAAGTACCTAGTCTTAAAAATAAGTTTAAGAATTTGATTTGCTATCAAATACATTGCAAGTTTAAATGCTAACTATGGACAGCTTTTGTAAAAATTTCAAGTACTTGTGCTTTATTTTAACTAGAACAAACTAGATCTAAACATACACATGAATCCATATATACCTAGAATAATGGTCTAAGTCAGTATAATGAAATAAGGCCACGACAAAATAGAGAAACTTCCACAGTTGATTAATGCAGCAGATAGATTCTAAAATAGATCCCCATAATCCTCACCTCTTCCTGTTCGTGATCTTGTATAAACTCTGTCCTCTTCAATTCAAACATATCCTGTGGCTGGATTACAAAGAAAAAGAATACAGCAAAGGTGAAGGGATTTCACTTACATGATTATATTATGCCATAAAAGATTCTGGAGACTCATCTTATTGGTTTGCTTGAAATAAGTCATCATGTTGAAGAAATCCATAGAATAAGGGACTGTGATCATCTTCTAGCAGCTATCAAATAGCTACTAGGAGCTGACAGAATTGTCCAGCCAACACTCAGCAAAATATCTGGGCCTTCAATCTCACAGCTACATTGAAAGGAATTGTGCCAAGAATCTAAGGGAGTTTAAAAGTAGATTCTTCTCCAGTCAAGCCTCCAGATAAGAATCCAGAAGAGCCGAAACCTTGATTACAGGTTTGTGTGACTAACAGGAGGACCTAGTTGAGTCATGAATAGATTAGTGGTCCATAGAAACTGTGAGATAATAAATGCAACATTGTTTATTTAACCTGCTAGATTTGTAATAAGATGTTATGCATCAACAGATATTAATAAAATCAATATTGCCAAAGTTCTATGATTTACATTCCCATCCTAAAACAGATTTCTAGAGAAAAATTTTCAGTTTAATATTTTAGAGAAATATAACCATTAAACTAATCTTTGTCCTTATTTTGTAGAGAAGAAATTATAAATTACATGCTACTAAGTGAACTAGTGAAAAAGTTATTTGAAAACCATTTTTCACTAAACCATTTGACTGTGACACTGAGAAGTTATACCTTTGTTCTTTAATACTGCTTTCTAAATAAAAATAAGTGATTATTCATGAGCACAATATACACAACCTAATTTTATATTCCTTTCACAATTAGAAATATTCTGTAATCCTAGAATTTTAATACCTGAGGCAGAGAGATTGGCATGAGTTCAAAGCCAGTCTAGGCTACATAATGAGTTACAGGCCAGATTGGGTTACAAAGTGAGGTCCTGTTTCTAATAACAAGAACACTACAATAGTAATAATAAAAATCAGGGATAATATAGCATTTTAACAGTTATTTCTAGAACATAAATTAACAAACACAGTTTTATTACAATACATGATGCAAAAGGTAAAGGTCCCAATTTAACAGCAGAGCTCAAAACTGTCCTGGAATTGGCTGCATAAGTGAAGAAATTAGAACCTTTGTAGGATTGGTAGCAATGTCATGAAAAACAGTATCACTGTCCATTAAAAAACTGAAAACTATAGTTGGCATATTTATCAACAATTATATTTCTGATGTTGAAACCATAAGTATTAAAGGCAGGGATAAAGAGTATCTGTACTCCATGGTCACAGCAACAGCAACCACAATTGCAAAAAACACAAGGAACCTAAGCATATGTGGGCATTTGAATAAAGAAAATATACAATGGGCTATTATTCAGTCTTAAAGGAAAATGAATTCTGACATATACTACAAAATGGACAAACCTTAGAGATTATTATAAGCATAATGAGAGTGCCGCAAAAGAAAATTCTTTATATTTCCACTTCTATGAAGTACCTAAAGGAGTTAAATTTATACAGATGGAACACAGAATAGTGGTTAGCAGGCATGGGGAGGGGTAGGGAGGAAAAATAGAGTTTTTATTTAATGTAGTAAGAGGAAGAAAGTGCTCTGGAGACTGGATGCAATAATGGGATAAGCTAAACAGCACTGAATTATATACATAAAAAATTTAGAACAGTAAATTTGAATACATTAACAATTAACTTTTAAAATGCTAAAATAGTGAATGAGTTAAATTTGACATGCATGTCTAGATTTAAAGGTCTTTGAGGACAAGTAGTGAACTTTATCTGTCATCTATGTGCAAAAAAAATTCAAATTCTAAATTACTATTTTTACTGGCTTTGAAAATTTTCTAAAAGTTTCCGAACGTCAATTTCTTCATCTACATAGTATGTAACAGTATTATTTTTCAAGAAAGTCTCTAAATCAGCCGACATAACTGTATAATAACACCTGATTAATTAACGGAAACTAAGTATAATAAACAAAAGGTTACTATAACCATTGTGGAAAACAGTATGGAGGGAAAGACAGAGAAAGAAAGAAGAGAGAAAGGGAGAGAAAGA
The DNA here is from genome assembly GCA_023101885.1 of Typhlomys cinereus. Classification (NCBI taxonomy): domain Eukaryota; kingdom Metazoa; phylum Chordata; class Mammalia; order Rodentia; family Platacanthomyidae; genus Typhlomys; species Typhlomys cinereus. The sequence goes on from JALPQD010000180.1 coordinate 1,308,293, forward strand.
GACAGAGAGAGAGAAAGAGAGAAGAAGAAGAAGGGAGATACAGTCATTAAACAGTTCCTACAGAAATCGATGCAGGCTTCTCAAAAAGTTTTACCACTCCTGGGCACATTCCCAAAGAACTCCTAAGTCCTACCACAGAGTGTTTGCAGATCACTGGTTAATGTTGATCTTTTCACAATAGCTGGAATGAGCCTAGATATTAACTGATAGATAAGGGAAAATGTTACATACATACGATGGAATTAGTGAATCAGCCACAAGGAAATATGTAATTACTAAAAATGCAGGAAAATGGATGGCAATAGAAAATATTATAGTAAATGAAGCAAACTAGACTTAGAAAGACAAACACTGTATGTTCCTGCTCATATGTGGATTTCACCTTCCCATTTTCAAATAAGCATATTTAAGCAACATGAATGTGGTAGAAGCCAGGAAACCACAAAGGAGTTCATGAGAGGAAAAGCATGAGACATGGAGTAAAAGAAGTTGGGAGGGTAATAGAACAAATATGATATGTGTGAGGGGACTAATGAGAGTGAAAGTGTGCAAGTGGGGATGGGAAACAGAGATATGGAAGAAAAAAGGAAGAAAGTCAAAAAACCTATGCATGTCTGTCTGTCTCTCTGAATGCATATATGTATGTATGTATGTATGTATGTATGAACATAGGAAAAAGCTAAAGAAAAGATTACATGTACACACATATAACATATTATCCAGTACTTCTGCCACTGTATAATCAACTAATAACAGAAATAGTTTCCTAAGAAAATGTGTCAAGCCGTGAGGCTATGGTGTAGTTCGAGTGGCTCAGGACTTTTCTTTGACGCCTGGGGACGCCATCGTGATTGCTGTGCCCTGGCAGATGTTAAAATTCATTACCATGTGAAAATTAGAAATGTTTGGGCTGGAGAGATGGTTCAGGGGTTAAGACTCTGGCTCAAAAGCAGAAGGTTCTGAGTTCAGATTCCAGGTCCCACATAAAAATGCCAGGCGGAAATGGCAGTGGCTGCACTTCTGGCCCTGGCCTCTGGGAAATCCCAGAGCTAAGCAAGAAGGAGGTAGAAGCAATCCAGGATGAAGTCACCCTTGATCCTCCACAGGGACACACAGTGCCATCTGATACACACACACTGAAACACACACACACACACACACACACACACACACACACACACACGCAAAATAGATAAAATATTTTTAAAAAAGAAAAGTACAAGTTTTTATACTTGTACAGTGCGATACACTCTTCTCATCTATTTTTAAATAAGTGATTTAATCTCATTTTTCCCATTCTTTATTAATATCATGCAGAAATAAGCTCCCCGCAGTCATACGGCAGATTTGGCTTACATAAAAAAAGAAAAACTTCCTAGCCACATGTGGTCCAAGCACATCTGTAATCCTTGAACTTAGAAGATAGGAGCAGGAGGATAAAGGAAGCCAAGGTCATTTTCCTCGGTTTCACAGTGAGTTCAAGGCCACTGAGCTTCATGAAAGCTTGTCTCAAAATTACCAGAAAACATGATGGGATTTGCTCTTTTAGCATTCATTCACCATGAAAGGCAAAGAACTCAAATGGCCCCACACCACCTTGAGAGACTGATGAGGGTCAATCCTGATTCGGGTAGAGATACTTTCCTTAGTGGTGTACCCACTGATTCATGCTTCAGAAAGTGCCCAAGCACATGCATCGACCCAGACGAAACTCAGTGAGTCACTCAGGAAAAGAGAGAGAGAGAAAGAAAAAGCATAAAGCAAGCAAGAAAGAAAACAAGAAAGAGAGCAAGAAAGCAAGCAAGAAAGAGAAAGAAAGAAAGAAAGAAAGAAAGAGAAAGAAAGAAAAAGAGAGAAAGAAAGAAAGAAGAAAGAAAGAAAGAAAGAAAGAAAGAAAAGAGAGAAGAAGAAAGAAAGAAAGAAAGAAAGAAAGAAAGAAAGAAAGAAAGAAAGAAAGAAAGAAAGAAGAGAAAGAAAGAAAGAAAGAAAGAAAGAAAGAAAGAAAGAAAGAAAGAAAGAAAGAAAGAAAGAAAGAAAGAAAGAAAGAAAAGAAAGAAAGAAAGAAAGAAAGAAGAAAGGAGACTGGCAGGAAAGAGGGGTCGTAGTGGAAGAGAAGGAAAGATGAGTCTGGGAATTAAAGTATGAAAATGCCATAAATTCACTGCATTTATGAATGAAACACTAAAAGAATAAAAAAATTAATAATTTAAAAAAAAATTCATTACCATGGCATTTGCCACACTGACAGTCACCAAGTCCTCAGAAGCTGTGCTCAGGCTAACGGGCAGCTGTAGTGCTTGTCCCCGTCGAGTTGCAGGCTGTGTATGTGTTACTGTCCCAGACAGACAGAGCCAGCGCATTGCTACTATGTAGAGCATAAGTTCACACCTGTCTCTCCCGTTGTGGGCAGTGAAACAGCTAAACAGGTAGTGACAGCAGCAGTGTAACATAGCAGCCAACCTCCTCACCTTCAAGTAGACAGGCTGTCAGTCTCTAGCTTTGCTGAGCTTTGTCTTTAGCATCTTTGCCCCTCGTTCTCCATGCACGAATACAAGTTTTGCCTGTCTCTGGCCCAAGTGAACAGACCGTCTTGGGTTTTCTTTTTCTCTTTTCCCTTGAATGTGTTCGACATAATACTGTAGTCATTTCTAATAGCTTCACAGCACACACATAATGTCTTATGTCTGTGAACCAAGCTACCAAAAATGGAACCATTTCTGTTTCATTCAGAGTCATGAAGCAGTGGATGTCACCACCCCTACTTCCAATGAAAGACTCACGGTTAACAGTGGTTGTTCTAGGGTGACTAGGAAAAGTCAGTGTTGTCTTTGCACAGCAGAGTGGACTGCTGCGTCTCACTTGCCTCCGGCAAAGCTAGAGACTGACAGGCTGTCTACTTGAAGGTGAGGAGGTTGACTGCTATGTTACACAGACATGGTCAGGGTGAAATACATGTGTGGGTTTCCCATGGGGTCCATGTGAGCTCTAGGGTTGTCTCATGTTCTGTCCACATATGGCCCTAGCAGAAAGAAGCCCTTTACATTTCCATAAAACATTTCATAATTACTTGATCAGTTTCTACAGAAAAGTGATGGGATTTTGGATTGGATTTCATTCAATATATACCAATTTGAGAATCAGTTGATAATTTTAGAGTACTGAACCTTATGGTGATTGGTTTTAGCCATCATCCTGACACTTGAAATATGAGCCTCTAGGCATGTCTATGAGGACTTATTTAGTTAAGGCAGGCCTCTGGAAACATCTGTAGAAGATGGTCTTCATTGTGTGATTGGTGCGAGACTATTTCTGAGTCAGGTGGGTAATGATACAGAAAAAGAACTGGTTGGAATTCTGCAAGCTGGTAAGCATTGATCCTTGCCTGCTGTCTACTGTTTCTGGGGGTAGGTGTGGCTAGTTCCCTCAGCTCCTGCCGGTATGACTTCTGCCACAATGAACTATAACCTGAAATTATAAGTTGGAATAAAAATGCCCTTGTTCCCCTAAAAAAAAAAAAAAAAAAAGAAAATGTGTCAAGCAATATTTCATCATTGTGTGAACATCATACAGTGCACTTACTGAGTATAATATTTCCAGGAAACATAATTTTATGGGACCACCGTCATATACACATCTCGTAATTATACAGCAAAAACTCAAATCAGTATATCAGAGAGAGAGAGCTATACTTATGTTTATTGCAGCACTATTTATGACATCTGAGAAATATCGTTAAATTAAATGGCCATAAATAGATGAATATGCAAATAAAATGTGGAGTATTTACATAATAAAATACTATTCAGCTATAAGAACTACTGAAACCCTGCAGTTTGAGACAACATGAACCTAGAAGACACTATGCTAAATAAAAGACCATATACAGAAACAGTTCAGATTTTATTTTGGGAATTGGAATATTTACATAATGTATGAGTTATTTTCAATATAGGATCGAAGTTAAAAACAATATTTGAATCTTATATTTTTACACAAACACCCTAAAGGTGTATTTTATACAAGATTTTTAGGGTGTCTACATTGTTACTGCAACCCATTATTCAAGTTTTAAAGAATTTTTCAATTGTGGCTTCATGTTGACACAGAAAAAGCTATGGATTTTGGACCATTATGGATTTTAGATTTTCAAATTAGGAATGGTATTAGACATTTTTTTTAAAGTTAATCCTATAGAAGCAGAGAGTAGCAGTTACAAACAAATAAGAAATGCACAGAAAAGGAAGGGAGAGAGATTAGCCAAGTTACAAAGGAGCAGGAAGAATACCTCTAGGGTTAGTAAAGTGCTAACAGAAATGCATTGTATATTTCAAAATAAAGATGATACTGAATCTTCTCACTTCAAAGAAATTATAAATGTTCGAGGCGATGAATATTTTATCTACTTCATTTTATCACTATATATAATATACACATTTAAAGCATCATATTGTACTTTATATATGTGTACAATTACATGTCAATTAAGTTGTGGTTTAGTTCAGTCACAGAGTACTTGTCTCCTAAACACATGATCCTACATTTGGTTCCTAGCACTGAAAATAAATTAACTTTTAAAATGTCACCAAAAATGAATGCTATCTGTATGAAATAATGTTTGCTGTCTAAAATTTCTGTTACACATAAACTATTAGCCTAACATTTTTAGTTTTCATGTCATAATTTTGTGGTATTGTTTATAAAAGGATAGTAGAATCAATTTTGGTACTCAAAAACAACCTTCTGAACCCATGAATGTATACACGTGTAAGTGTTTTAAGAATAACAAACTAGGGGCTGGAGAGGTGGCTCAGGGGTTAAGCCTCTGCCTTGCAGGCAGAAGGTCCTGAGTTCGGATCCTAGACCCCACGTATAGATGCTGGGCGGAAGCGGTCCATGGTGGTTCCCGAATTCGTCCGTGGTTCTACACACACACACACACACACACACACACACACACACGTGCACACACGCATACATGCACAATTGAATAAATAAATTTAAAAAAAAAGAATAACAAACTATACTCCTAGAAGAAAAGCCAGAATTAGAGTGAATGTCAGAATAATTCCAATAAAGCATGAAAACACAGCAAAACTGAACAAATTAATTCAATCTCTATATTGTGTTATTACATATTTTAGTTAAATAGCACTGTACGTTTCAAGATAACCTACTTTTGAATGTTATGTGTGTTAACTTAAAGCATTTGTAGCACTCCAAAGAAGGAATTCAGATTAAATTTATAAATAGAATCAGAAACGTTTAAAGACATGAAAGTTATTATCATGGTTTGAAATGTGTCCCCCCAGTCTCATGTGTTTGGGAAGGTCATGGCACTTTTGAGAGGTGGAGCCTTTGCAGAGGAAGGCAGTCACAGGGGGTGGGCCTTGAGGTGGATTAGTCCCACTCTACCTTCTGGAGAAGTCTGCTTTAGCAGAAGCAGTTTTGCAGCTCTGAGTCCCCAGATGTTTGCAGTGACTTAGGCCTCCTCCAGCTTCTGCTGTCAGTTATGTTGTGTTGGCCAAAAAGGACTTTTTCTCCCCTCTGGAACCCCAAGCTGAATAAATCTCCCTTTCTCCCTTAAATTGTTTGACTTTGGATGCTTTCTCACAACAACAGATAAGAGTAACCATTACAGTTATTTTTAAAAAAATTCTTAATAGAATAACAAGAAAGAAATTAAAATGTATCTTTCGATGCATTTTTTAAAAAGTTTGGTTTTATCCATTCATCTTTTATTCCACAGAAAAATTTCAAGTTGCATGCTGTTGTATTTCTATTAATTTCTCTTTTACTCTTTGACAGTTTCAAACCTGTCTCTAATAATTCTCAGTCATTTTGACCCCCTTATTACCTTACCTCATCTCCATTCCTTTCTCCACTGAAAACCTTCTTCCCAACAAATCCTCCTCATGTTTTCAAATCTTTTTTATGATTATCCCACTGAGTTTAATAAGAGTTGTAAACCCAGTTAAGGACCTGAAGATCAAGAAGTTATAAGCCTTGGGAGGGGGAAATCCTATTATAGTTTTGCTAAACAGACATAATATAAAATTGCCTTCTAAATACCTATCTTCATACCCACAGATCAGTTCAAGCCTCAGCCCGCATCCGAGAAGCTTCTTGTTGCAACAGATGGTGGTTAATATACAGAAACACCAACTGTTCAAAGTGCAGAGAACCAGTTAACTGTGGAGTGCCAAGTCAAATGGTGATATGGTTGCTCACTATTCAGCTTGTGCCCATGTATACTGTCTTTAAGTCTATTGAGTATTTTAAATATTTATCAATAGTTAAGGTCACTTCCCCAGTAAATAATCATCTTTTTTAAGGATTCCACATATAGACTACTATGGGAAATTTCATAGCACCTAATTATTTAAAATGGTTTGCTTTTATTCTTCCTGGCTTTCGAATTATACTATATTCAAGTTGTTTCTTTCTCAATAGCTTAGTATTTGGAAACATAAATTGCATCTAGCACTATCACTGCTTCTGAAAAAAGTTTAAAAAAAAACAGGAAAAGGAGCTATTCTGTTTTAAATCAATCTGAAAAAGATGTCTTCAAAAGGTCCTCAGAACAGTACTGGAGTATATAACTTCTAAGCTATTTCCTTTTTTTTTTATTTTGACGCTTCACCCTAATACATTTATTCAGCTTGCACTCCAGCTTGCTTATTACAGACTTCATGGATGGTGAGCACCTTCGTTTCCTGTTTTCAGAGTATTGAAATCAAGACTGAGTATCTTACGTAGCAGTTACATCTAATATTCCAATAGTTTTCATCACATCTTCCCCAGCTGGAGCAGTGTCTTACTTTGCCATCCTGCACTAGCTAGTGAGGTTCCAGACTAACAGTTTTGTAAGTTTCCTCTTATTTCCTCACAGCATTCACTTGGTTTCTGAAGCACCTATTCTTCTCAACCAGAGGCTTTACTGTTTGACACCTTTGTGTACATAAGTAACTTGAAAAAATGGTTTTTCATTTTATGGGTGGCATTTGCTACCCATATGTAGTTACCCATATAAAGTTACATTTTGGTGAATTCTTTTTCTTCTGTTGCTTAAGAAGTCATTATGAAATCCAGTGTACTGAAGCTTTTTCTCCTGTTTTCTTCTAAGATTTTAGAAATTCTTACCATAGAGCTTTGCTCCATCTATTTTCATCTAAAATCTTGAGTGGAATGACCTGGCTAGCAGTGGACCGCCCCACCTTTAGGCTCTTATGATGCCCCTGGGTCCTTGCACCTCATCGGAGAGGACTCAGAGGAGAGTTTGGAATGCACATTAAAGGACGCTCCGGGGATTGGGGGGGAGGCACTGGAGGATGGGGAGGGAGAAGGGAGGGGAAGGGAAAGCAGGAGGGTCAGGGGGAGGTGGAGGGAGGGAGGGGACCAGTGTACCTGTTACGTTTGTATGAGCGGAAATTAAAAAAAAAAAACAAGGCAAGAGGATATATTAGTCCAGGTGCTATAGACTAACTTGTGCGATAAAATAAGATCAAATCTCAAAAATAATAAAGAAGGCCCACCTGCCGCAGCCGACTGGGAATGACTCAACACCTAAACAAGACACAGCGTCATAAATGGAAGAACAGTGAAACAGAGAACAACCAACCAGAGTACAGAGTATCGGTGACCCTAAAATACTCAACCGGAATCAAGTAACCAAATCTTTTCCCATTCTAAGACTAAGCTATTTCTTTAGTTAGATATTTAAAAGCAATTATGAGACTTCGATGCAAAAATCAATTGGTTGATAAAACATGCCCTAGGGAACAAAATACAGTCAAAGTTAAATAAGAATTATCTTTAGAGGTTTTCCCAGTTTTACTTGCCTATCCTTTGGAAGGTCAACTCATCTTTTTCAGGTCTTACGGTCATATTTTCTCTTTTTCTCTCTGCACAGACTTCTACCAAGAAGCATTACCTTAAATTCATACTTGCAATCCCAACTCATGTGGTAGTGAGGTATGAAAATTACTGAGAGTTCAAGGCCAGTCTGGGCTATATGGTGAATTCCAAATCACCATGAGCTACAGTGTGATACTGTCTCAAAAAAAAAAAAAAAAGAAAGAAAAAGAAAAAAGAAAAGAAAAAGGAAAAGAGGAAGAGAAAGAGTAGAAAGGACAGAAAGAGGGAGGAGGAGGAGAAAAAAAGAAACACTATCTTATCAATCATCTTTTCCCACAAGTTCCAGAGGAGAGTTGTCTCATTTTATTACTGTCCACTCTACAACCTGGAATATTATCCAGAAATAGACCCTGGAAGGCATAGGATGAGAGTGGTCACAATGCATTGTATGTACATATGAAATTGTCAAAAGAACAAATTCAGTTAAAAAAAATGGTAAGACAAAAAAGAAATGGACCGTGGATAAACACTTGTTGAATGAAATGACTATATTGAAGACTTAAATGAATTAAACTTACAAAATCAATTTCATTTGAATTGCCACATTTTCCTTAGATTTTCTCACTTGAAATGTTTAAAAGCAACTCCTGAAGTTAACTGAAGTATTTCCGCTAAGTCATTTTGCTTAATATTTCTGATCTTAACTTTATAAGCCAAGAATAATTCAGTTTAACCATAATACCTTTACAAAAATACACAGCTGAGGTTAGCCATAAGTTTTTTAGGTACTCTATAAATTCTTCATATATCCCTTCTTTTTTTATTATTTATTCGATTATGTATGTATGCATGTGTGTGCATGTGTATGTATGTGTGTGCATGTATGTGTAGAACCATGGGCGAATTCGGGAACCACCATGGACCGCCTCCACCTCCTTGTTTACTCTGCCCCGGATTCACAGGTTCCACCCTACCAGGTCCAGAAACTCAGGCCACCCCCACTTCCGCCTGGCGTCTATATGTGGAGTCTAGGATCCGAACTCGGGACCTTCCGCCTGCAAGGCAGAGGCTTAACCCCTGAGCCACCTCTCCAGCCCCCATATATCCCTTCTTATATGGCAATTATTTCAAATTTATTTCCAGTGTTTGATTCTTAACCCCAACTCTTACTTTATTGTTCTTTGACAATTTCGTACTTGGGTATTGTGTATTCTGATTGCTGTAATCTCCATTGTTTTTTCAACCTCCCAACACTATTTTCCACCTTATCCTACAACTCCCTTTTCCTACTTTTATGCCTTTTTTTGAGTTTAACAGAGTTGTCTATCTGAGCTGTCCACTAGAGCCTGGTGAGCTCAGTCTCAATACCTATTAACTCAAATTTTGCTAGCAAAGGTAGTATAAAGTTTAGGAATCACATAACAAAGTGCTTTGTCTAAACTATGGGTCATGGATCAAATTTGGCCATGACTGAATGGCACATAAGTCAAAAACTATTCGTTTAATTTTATATTCAGTAAGGCTTGCTTTAAAAAAAAAATTGCGGGGCTGGAGAGGTGGTTCAGGGGTTAAGCCTCTGCCTTGCAGGCGGAAGGTCCGGAGTTCAGATCCTAGACCCCATGTATAGACACCCGGAGGAAGCGGGGGAGGCCTGCATTTCTGGTCCTGGTAGGGCGGAGCCTGTGAATCCCGGGGCGGAGTAAACAAGGAGGAGGTGGAGGCATCCATGGTGGTTCCCGAATTCGTCCGTGGTTCTACACACACACACACACACACACACACACACACAGAGGATAAGTACATATAAAAATGATGCAGAATATGTGACATCGTTATATATGGCCCACAAATTTTCTGTCCCTTTGTAGAAAAAGTCTATTGACCCTTAGTCTGAACAGTGTAACTTTTAAATTATGAGTACAGATGTCTCATTACTTACTTGCAGTCCTTGATGGTGGCCTATTTTCTCTGCTATAACATGGTCCGCTCTCTCCTTGTTTCTGGTGTGGCCCTGCAACCCCATCCCCCCTGGTCATAATCCTTGGAATTACTGTAGGTATTACATAGATTTATCTTTGAATGTCTCAAGGTGGGCTGGGTGGGTTTGGTACTAGGAGCCACCTATTAGGGAGTACATACGGCACTTAATTTTCTGGGTCTGGGATACTTCACTTAATATAATTGTTTCTAATGACATACATTTCCCGGCAAATTCCAGTAATTCATCATTTTTGATGGCTGACTAGTACTCCACTGTATAGACGTACCACAGTTTCCTTATCCACTTGTCAACTCTTGGACATTTGGGTTGATTCCATGACTTTGCTATTGTAAACAGTGCTGCTATGAACATGGTCGTGCTTGTGCTATCGAGGTGAACCTCTGCTGCATGGGGGTTTATTCCCAAAAGTGGAATAGCAGGGTCATATGGCATTTCAATCTTTAGTTTCTTTAAGAATCTCCAGACGGCTCGCCAGAGTGGCTGTATGAGCCTGCATTCCCACCAGCAATGTAGGAGAGTTCCCCTCTCTCCACATCCTCTCCAGCATTTGTTGTTGTTTGTATTGCGGATTTTTGCCATCCTGACCAGGGTGAGATGATATCTCAGGGAAGTTTTGATTTGCATTTCCCTGATGGCTAAAGAAGTGGAGCATTTTTTAAAGATATTTGTTAGACATTTTAATTTCATCCCTGGTAAAGTTTCTTTTAAGTTCCAGGGCCCATTTTTTAATTGGGCCATTAGTTTCCTTGGTGTTTAATTTTCTAAGTTCTTTGTGCACTCTGGATAGTAGAGCTCTATCAGATATGTGGTTAGTGAACATTTTCTCCCATTCTGTGCATTGCAGGAGCAGCAAAACTGCAAAAGAAAATCAACAAACCACAATCCAGAACTTCAGAGACTCTATATCAACCACCTAGAACTAGGCCAGACTAATCTCTCCCCATCCTGAAGCTCAGGGAAATTTGCAGAAGAGGGCGCGGTAAGATTGTAAGAACAAAAGGATGGGAGGAGCAATGGTTTGCAAGATACCCCACACAAATTAGGGCTGAAGCAATCATAATTGGACTTAGCATGCCCTGCGCAATGTCCAACACACTATTGACCTCACAAAGTCTAGCATCTGCTAAAGGCACCAAGATCCTTGGAGACAAGGGATTGACAGCCACAGTAGTGTTCCTATGCTTAAGGGGAACACAGGAAAGGGTTCAGGGAAATGCCAGTGGGTCCTTGTATGTCATCAGAGAGGAGGGCCCAGAGGAGAGTCTGGCATGCACATTAAAGGACTATCTGGGGATTGGGGGGGGGAGGCACTGGGGGATAGGGAGGGAGGGGTGAGGGGAGGGGGAGCAGGGGGTTCGTGGAGGAGAAGGGAGGGAGGGAAGTGGTGTACCTGTTAAGTTTGTATGAGCAGAAATAATAATAAAAAATGTTAAAAAATAAAATAAATAAATTATGAGTACAAATTTTAAAATGCACAAGATCTAAGCAATGAAAGAAAATACTAAAATTAGCTACTCTGTGCTGTTAAAATTTTCACACTACACAGGATACTAGTTTACTCAGAATGTATTTACAATTAAATAAAACTTTATCTCTATTTTTGCTTAGAAGTGCTCACTATGTAGCCAAGACTGGTCTCAAACTCAAAGAAATTCTCTTACCTTTAACTGCCAAATATTTATATTACACATGTGTACCACTATATCCAATTTTTTTTTATTTTTTGAGAAAGTATCTTGCTAATGAAACTCACGCCAGCCTAAAACTTTCTATGTAGCCAAAGCTGCTCTTGAACTCACGATCTTCTTGCCTCTCCTCCCAAAAACTGGCATTACAGATTTGTACTCAGCTTAACTTATACTTCCAACTTACAGTGGTCTTGCACTTTTGTAACTATTTTTCTAAAAAAAAAAAATACAAAGAGAACCAAATGTGATGATAACCACTGGTAATCCCAGAAGCTAAGAAACTAAAGCAAGAGCATCAGAAGTCCCACACCACCTTGGGCTACACAGTAAGCCCATACCTAAAAAAAAGCCACCAAAATTTATTACTGATATAAATATACTTCACTGAAAATGGGAAAAAATGTACACTAGATTGCAGAAGCTGTTACTCCTAATAAGAGAGTAATCCATAAATTCAACTTTTGAAAATGACATAATTCAGCCAAATCATTTTCAGTTTTTTAGTTGTATGATCATGAATTATAAAATGACATAACATTAAAAATGTCAAGCACACTCCTTTCAAATACCGCAGAATCTAAAATTGTAAAAGCAAAACTGATCGTGACACTTAAATTTCTATCAAAAGACATAAAGATATGGAATTTAACTTGGGCAAACTGTCAAAACACTATCATAATCTCAATATCATATTCAGAAATGCTGATATTTATAGAAAAAAATGGGCATTATTACTATAACAAATTTTTTCTGAGACATAGAGCCTAATATTTGAATCAAAAAGGCTAAAATTTGCTCTATGTTGTTCAATCAAGCCCATGTTTCCTAAGAACCACTTACTCATAGTTGATGCAAAGCATTAATTAAGTCTCAAACTAAAAAACAAGGGCAAGGTAGGCACCTGATAAGTTGTAAGTTGTCACACAATGTTGTCTCAGGAGCTAGGGAGGATCACGTGAGTCCAGGATACTAATACCAGCCAGGCAACACACTGCAACTCTGCCTTAAATGAAAGTCACATTGCTATTCATGTAATGAACAACTTCCTTAAGAGAATAAGGAAGGACCAGTACAATTTAAAAATTCTACTGCTATTCCTACAGCAGCCTTTTGTCTTCTGAAATAAACAATCTAAATATACAATTTGACATAGAATATGAAATATGAAACACTACTAAATTAAGAAATACACTATTTCTAGAATGGTTTGATAACCTAAAAAACTCACCTCAATAAATCTCATTTCAATATCCAAAACAGGGAATCCAAAGTGCAAAGAAACCTGTAATAGAAAATCTTGATTGTCAACCTGACCGGATTTAGAATAATTTAGGAAATTGGTGAGGCACGCCTGTGGGTGCGTTTGTGAAAGTGTTTCCAGAGAGTATTAATAAAGAAGTAAGACCCACCCTGTACGTGGGCAGCACCACACTACAGGCTGAGGCCCAGGTAAAACAAAACAAGAACATGGAGAAAGCCAAGAGGCTTGAATTGATGAGCCACTCCCTCATTCACTCACTTGATGAAGCAAACAAATCTATCACTTTGATTATTTGTCAGATATTTTGTTATAGTAATAGAAAAGTAACCAATAGAAGATACAAATTTGAAAGTGATTCAATTAAATAATATTTTAAAAGCACTTCACTACTAGAGATAATTTCTTTCCCTGTATGATAAAAATATTTGTATAGTGTTGCAAAGTTCAAAAAGGGAATAATACACGATAATCAAACACAATAATCCTCTCTAACTTCCATATCTTCTGTCAAGAATAAGAGAAACTATACAAAATTGAATTGAGACATACACTGAAGCTTTGGAAGCTTTGCTTTGGAAGACACTACTTCCTTGGCAGATTATTTAAGCAAGAGGAAATTTGCTACTTATATTTTTCAAAGCAAAGGGGAAGAAGGAAAACATAAACTTTCATGAAAAAGTATTAAAAATAAAGCTTTCTATGATACTATATGCATTGGCATTTGCAACAAAATATATTGTCTATTTAGAAACTTGCTTATGATTGTAGAAGAACTGATACGCGATACAGCTAATTGTTCTTTATTTATGGGGG
>JALPQD010000180.1:1326910-1546833 GCA_023101885.1 Typhlomys cinereus
GCTTTGCTCCACTCTGCCCTCTTCCCCTCCCATACTCTCACAGCAATGAATGAACAAAACTGTTCGGCTGTGTTTTCCCTGTCTTTATGGACCAAAACTTTCTGGAAACGTGAGCAAAAGCCAAATCGTCCTTTCCTTAAATTGTTTCTGTCAGGTATTTTACCATAGAAGAGAAAAAGGTAGCTGATTTAAAGGGAACATTTGCAATTCAAAACTGAGTCACTATCCTCTTATTTAACAATAAGGCACATAGATGTTTAGTTCTGAAATGCCTAACAAAGGGCATATGTGAAAGACTTAGTTGTCATGTAATATTTTTTGAAGGTAGAAACTTAGGAAGTGGAACCTAGTTGGAAGAAATAGGTGACTAGTAGTGTGTAACAGAAGGCAAGCCTTGTCTCTAGCCCCCTTCTTTCCCACTGTCGCTGTTTCCTGGCCATCATACACTATGTAGTTTTGATCCACCATTCTCTCCTTAACATGATATCCTGCTTTGCCCCAACCCACAATAGAACCCGGTGATCACCAGCTAAAATGATGAAAACTGTGACTCAAATATTTTTCCTCCTTTTTACATGTCTTCTCAGATACTTTGTTAAGTTACAGAAAGCTAACTAATACAACTTTCTAATTATGTGTTTACACTATTTTGATACAGATCAACCACAAGATGAAAATACTGGCTTTAGTCTCACAGAAAAGCAAATTACTGGGCTGCATAGATGGCTCAAGGGCTAAGACTCTGCCTCGAAAACAGAAGGTCTTGAGTTTGGATCCCAGGGCCCATGTAAAAATGCCAGGCAGACAATGTCACTGAGTCTTACACCTCACTAGAGTGGAGGACTCAGAGGGAAGTTTGGCATTCACACAAAAGGATGCTCCAGGGAATAGGAGGAGGGAAGGGGGAGACACTTGGAGAAGGGGAAGGAGGGAGGTGAAAGGAAGGGGAAAACGGGGGGGGGGGGGAGGTTGCAAGGGGGACTGGGGAAGGATGGAGGGAGGGAGGGAGGGGACCGGAGTATCTATTGACCTTGTATGATACGGGAAAAATAAATAAATATTATTTTTTTTAAAATGCCAGGCAGAAATGACTGCACCTTCACTTCTGGTCCTGGTGGGCAAAGCTTGTGAAATCCCAAAGCAAAGCAAGGAGGAGGAAGAAGCAATCCAGGATGATTCCCAAAGTCACACTTGGTCCTCCATAGGGATATACAGTGCCCTCTAAAACACACACACTCACACACAAATAAAGAAGTAAATAAATAAATAATAAAGTTTTAAAAAAGACAAATTACTTAAAAGTAGACAGTTAACAGTTTAAAAAGTTAATGTATAATACTTTTGCAACATCAATTTTTCATCAGAAGACAAAATAAATATGAAAATTTATGCTATTTTTCCCATCCGTGTTTTAAGTAACCCTAATACTAATTAGCATTAATTGACCCCATATACTAGTTTGATTGTATTCATTCAATCAAGCAAAATAATCCAAGTTACTATAGATAATAATTTGTAGAGTGTTTATATGCTATGTATTACTTAAAGTAACTATAAATAAACAAATGCATATTGTTCTTCCTTGGACATGTTCGAGTATTGCTGTGACATCCAAAAAGTCATAGGAAATAAATGGGAAATGTCCTAATATTTTTATGTATAAATACTGAATACTTTCTTTAAAAAGAGCTCTAATACCTCATTTGGTCTCAGTCACATCTTAAAACAGCAGACACAAAGAAGCATATCATAATTCAAAGAAACATTACTTTTCTAATTGCTATCTTAAGAACTGATGTATGCTTTTTTCCTTGTTGGATAATGAGAACTGCATGACTATTTCTCTTTTTAATTTGGCCTAGACTTGTAATTTCTCCACAGTAGCTATATATCACCTGGGGAATAATGCTCAGATTCCCTCCACAGCAGTTAAATGTAAAAGAGAAGGGGAAGGGGGGTGTTTGCACACACATGCATGCCTGCTGGCGTGAATACTATTTTTTAATTCATAGGTTAATCTAATATACAGCCGGAGTTGAGAACAATCAGCCCAAGGAAACTGAAGTGAAAATTTATAATTTAACTATATTTAAATAAATAAAACCCTAGAGTTTATTTACCTGTGTTGTATTTCACCCCCCATCGCCACCCTCTACCCTTTCCATAAGTTTCTTACTTTCTATGTTAGTAACTATCAAGAACTTGTTATTAGATGGAATTTGCTGTAATTCACCTGAGACACTTTTGAAATAAAGCAAGGCATTCAGCAGCACAGTAATGCACACTGTGCCTGTCTCTAACTCTCTGTTTCTCTCACACATACACAAAACAGAACTACTTCAAATGTGCAGGTTAAAACACAGTGGCAAAATTGTTTACTCAGGATGCATTCAGAACAATTCAGAAACCATCTTTATTTACTAACAAAAGACAGATTAAAATCTCTTTCCTACCGAATTCTTTGCCATGTTAATAAAAAAAGAAAACAAAACAAAAAACACAAAAGAAAAAAGCAAGCTATCAGCAATAACAGGAAATAATCCTTGGAAATAACGTAAGTAATGAAGTGTAATATATCAACCTCTGACAAAGTACTGAAAGTCTTACCTCAAAATTCATGTGCTTACCAAATCTTCAAAATTGCTTCTAAATACAATGATAGTACCAAGAAAGCAATTCCGGGAAGAGAAAATATCATGATTTCCTCCATAAATTACGGATGAGAAGGACTAGGAGTAATATAGTTTTGCAGTAATATAGTCCAAGAAAGCAACTATTAATGGAATAGCAATGTGAGGACTAGTTCTCTTGATGAATAATCAACCTCAAGGAATATAGAGGACATGCCCTAAAGGAAATGATCTGAATATTTGCAGTCCAGACTGGTTTAAACACAGGTAAACTTGGAGGAACTCGGAAGAATCCCGGATGGGGGAGAGGTCTATTTCATACTGACCTAGCAAAGCACACAAGAAATACAGGTGTCCATGCTCTTTCCCCAGATTCCAGAAAACTGTTCTGCACACATGGCTATTCACTGTTTAAAATGTTGTTAAAAACCATAACTAGCTTCTATTTCCCCACTAGTTTCTATTTCCCCTATATTTCAGCTAATCCACACTGCTATCTGTTATTTCTCAAAGTACAAATGTGAACATCCCCACACCCATACCACAGACTGAAATCCTAGCGATCATACCCATCCTTTCCAAAACAACTCTATGATTTTTATATGGTCTTCCTTCACTTGAAATATGTTCATCACTATGACAACATTATCACTCTATAATACCATGATCAAATTCAACTTCATTCAAGGTTTTATCGAATTCACCCCTAAAACATCACTATCATCACCCCACCCCCATTTTTGGTGATATTGTGCCATTTATGATTACAACATCTATACATTCTTGTCTTGTCCATTTGAATGTAACATGTGGGGCAATGTGAGACTTGCTTGTACAGCCTTCAGTATTTCACATTATTGGACTCTATATTGTGTTGTCTTTACTCAATATGCACTTGGTGAATTAAATCAATTCCAACTGTGATAAGAGTTCTAAACAGGAAAAAAATAACAAAACTGAACATGAATGAAACAGCTCATTAGTCACTTGAAATAATGAAATTTGACTTTCCTTATCACTCAAAGTATTTCTAATTATAACCTTAAATTTTATCTCTGAATCACCCTTACTATGATCACAAATATGAAGATGAGAGCTTTGATATGCTTAAATGAAATGTACAAATGTACAGAATGAGGACTTCAATATATATAAATGAAATAATTGGGTTTAGACATGAAGTCTTTAAAAAAACTTGTCACTGTAAGAAAAGCTGTGGTTATGGTTATAGCTATGTAAATGTCAAGAATTTTAATATAAATAGCAAAGAAAAATTTAGTGGAAAAATAAGACGAATTGTTTTTATCAGACTCCTACCATATGAATTAACTTGTTAAGTGTATTAAATCCAATATTATTTCCTTTATGTAACAATTGTGGAATGGCTTTTTCCTCCCATCTACAGATGATAAAACTGAGGCTCAGAGAGTTCGAACATTCATTATGAGGTGGGATATAGATTAAAATACCTTCAAAGCTCATGTCATTTTTTTATTATATTACTACAGGGTCTCATAACAATTAATTAAAATTTATAATTTTATGCTCAATCTATCCTTATTAAAATTTTAAACTCTGTAGCTCTAACTTGCTTTTATCAATGAACTACACTGCTCTCAAAGCTAACTTATTTAAGGAAAAACCATATTGCTAAATGAATATCAAAGTACTAAATTTTTAATACAATATTATATAGTATATAATTTCGAAGCACTGTAATCATTCTTCTATAAGTAAAAATTCTCTCACTGAACAAACAACTTAGTACTCAATAATGTTCACAGAACTGATTCATGCAAAGTTCATGGTTTTTAAACAGGCTGTTTGTTCTTTATGACCATAGTTTAGCAGCAACCCATCACATCTCAAGTAACACCTCTCCCCTGATCCTGACAGAATGCATGCCAGAGCTAAAACAGTGGCTGCCTAAAGAATGATGCCCTTTGAAGTTTTTACTCCTGGCAGACCTAATTGAGACAGTCCCTGCAAAAGCTCTCACAACCAGAGCTTACCAATATTTGCCTGTTTTTAACAGTTTCCATAGTCAATGGATTCCAGTTCCGCTTCTTCAGGCTCATTCTCAGTGGTTCCCTGGAAACAAACTAGTTCTTGATCAAAACCTTGATGCATTTTTATTATAAAGTCTCATATAAAGTCTAGCATCTGTTAAGGGCACCGAAACCCCTGGAGGCAAGGGATTGACAGCCATAGTAGTGATCTTATGCTTAAGGGGAACAAGAGAAAGGGCTTATGGAAATGCCACTGGGTCCTTATATGTCATCGGAGAGGAGGACCCAGTGGAGAGTTAGGCGTACACAATAAAGGACTCTCTGGGAATTGGGGGGGAGGCACTGGGGGAAGGGGAGGGGGAGGAGGGGGTTTGGGGGGAGGAGGGGGGAGGGAGGGAACTGGTAAAAAATTTTAAAATGTATAATTAAATTTTTAATAAAAAAAGGAAAAAAAATTAAAAAAATAAAATGTCTAACAAAAAAAAAAAGAAAAATTTTCAAACAATAGTCAGACTCTTCATCTGTATGCTTTGCCATTATTTTACACTGGTCTGAAAACAAACTGCTCATGCTATGTTTTCTTACAGGAAAATATATTGAAATCTACAATTTACAGACATCTGAATGACTATTCAAAAGCTATCCATGCTCATACAAGAGAGACAAGTAAGAAATGCTGAAAAAGTCCTTAAAATACACGAAAATCTCTATAATCTTTAGTCTTACATTCAAATATCTATAATCTATAATCCTTAATATTACATATCCAGTTTACACGATTTGACAGAAATTATTTCCTTTGACATTAAACTTAACATATTTTCTTCAAGAATGTGTGTGTGTGTGTGTGTGTGTGTGTGTGTGTGTGTGTGTGTGTGCGTGTGTGTGATATGACAACACTTTGGTCCTAAAAACTGTCACAATTGAGATTTGCAAAGCGAACAAAGCTCACATATCTAAAGTCAACATCCAAAGATACAAATATAAATTCTGCAAAAATGGATTTTTGGATATCAAGAGAATAACCTTAAAACAAGCAAAAATTGTCTAAGAATTAATGAGTCTACATAAACATATCATTAAATTTTCACATAAAATAATTTAATTAAGTCACTTGCAAGGTTAAATCTAAGCAATTATAATTGTTTCAGACAAAGACAGCAGAAATGCAATCTTCACCAAATTACTTTCACCTTTTGTTTTACCTCACAGGGATTAATAAACTGCACTTGAATATTTTTACAAATTGCCAAGGTGGAGAGACCTATTGTGAAATTTGTACCATACTGCAAACAAAAAATCATGTGTGGCAATTACAATTTAAAAAACACTACATTCAAAGTTAACAGAAATTGTGTGCTATACCTTAATAAAACCTTAAGACATGTGAAAGGATCTATTTGCCACTCCATCCTTACATTGAAGCATTTACGCAAACTTAATGGTTTAATGTAAACTTAATGTCAATATATTTCAAACATGAATTAAACAAAATCACTCTCCTTGAATAATCTTGGCAGAAATTTTACGCAAAGAGCTAACATTCCCACATTTTAACAAGGCATAATAAGTTGACTTTTTCCATTCTTAAGAAATAGAGAACAAGAAAACATTTTGGAATTGCTTATGAGCATAAAGGATTCAATCTGGGGAATTTCTACATTTATTTTCACTGGACTTCTTTTGCCTGTTTTTCTATCATGCAATCTAACCCCACTGTAGTGGAAAAACACATCAAAATAATTAAGCAATACTTCAAAGTGTATTTTTGAAGATGGCACAATACCTAAAGACAAAGTTTTAGTTTGAGATGTCGAGGATTTGGGGAGACTTAGCCCATAATATGTCCTTGTGAATCAAACTGGCATTCAACAACTATTTTAGGAGGTATACGATGGCCTCTACTGGAATACTGTACAGCTGATTAAATGACCAGAAATGGATCCAAGATTTTATTACAATAGACACATTTTTTTTGTCTTTAAAATATCTCCGCTCTTTTGGAAGAAACAACAAAAATCCTGGGCATCTAAGTTCTCACAACCAAGGTGATCAAAGAACAACCACTGCAGTTTCAGAAATCTGTAAGGGCGGGAAGACGAGAGAACCCAAACATTCAGGCTGATCCTGGCTAAGTCTCACTAAAACTCGCCCCGAAAAGGGCTGGGGATTACTTTGCCTCTGGTACAGACCAACAGGATAGGGACAGCCATCGAGAAAAACTGAAAAGTGGAAGAAAAAACGCTGCAGAGCGAGAGAAGTTGCGAAGAGGCGGATCACCTGCACGGGGATAAACCTGGCTCTTCTGAACTAGGGGGTGGGAAAGAAGAAAGAAAACAGGCTACAAAGAAATCAGCGGGCAGTTACCAAGGAACAGCCGTTCTCCCGAGAAACATCCCCCGAGTTCCTCGGTGGCCTCCCGAGGGCTTGGCTGGCACCGGGCTCCAAAGGCGCTAGGGTACCGCGGCGACCCGCGGTCCGCAGGAGTCCCACAAAGCGCTAGCCCCGAGCGCCGGGGGGCGCGGTGGAGCCCTAGGAACCCACGCGGGAGTGAGGGGGCACCGCACCCCGCGCGGCTGCCGTTCCAGGGCTCGCGTTTCGGCTGGCAAAGTGTGGAAACTTCGTCCCAACTCCATCCCGGCCCCGACTCCGGGACTCGGAAGGCCGATGCCCGCCAGCGCCCACCGCCCCGTCCCCGCCCTCCGTCCGGGCGACCCCGCCGCCACCGCGCGGCTTTTGGGGGAGCCCGGCCCCTGCCCACCCGCCGGGGTCTCCCCCACCCCCGGGCTGGGGGCTCCGGTCGGGCCCGCCGGGCACACTCACCTCGCTGTCGCTCTCGCCGCTGCCGAACACCTCCATTTCTTGGTCCCAGGGATCGTCCAGGGGGGCGCCCGGTAGCATCGCCCCTTCAGTGAAGCTCGAGCGGGAGCTGCCAGCCTCCGGCGCCGTCTCGCCTCCCCGCCGAGCCGCCGCTCCGCGCCCCCCGGCCCCGCCTTCGGCGCGCGCCGCGGCGTCCCACATCAGCGGAGAGCGAGGGGTCCCGTTCGCCCGCGCCTGCACCCATGGAAGGATAGAAGTCGGCACCGCCTCCCGGGGCCGCGCGCGCCGGCCGCCGGGCGACGCCCCCCGCCCGTGCCGCGCTCGCACGCCTCGCGCCTGCCCCGCGCCCCGCGCCGTCAACATGGCGGCCGCCGCCGCGTTACCTGTGCGGCGTCGGGAGCCCCTGCGGCGGCGGCGGCGGCGGCGGCGGCGGCGGCGGCGCCGCCGCGGCGGCGTCACCCCAACGTCAACGGAGATTCCCCAGCCCGGGGTGCGGGGCCGATCGTCGGGAGGAAGGGAGGGGCCGGGTGGGGGCGGGGAGAGGGGAGGGGGCGTGCTGGCGGGGGAGGGGGACGAAGCCCACTGCGGCGCCCGCCCTAACCTGCCCACTCCAGGGAGCATGCGCGGCCTCCTCACACATGCTCAGCAGGCTCTCCCAGGCCAGAAGGCAGGGGCAGGGTTCCTGGGAACGATGCGGGCACCCCGGGGACCCTAGCGGGAGCAGAATCGGAAACTCACCCCCCTCCCCAGGGTACCGGACAAACAGGTGTCCTGTACCACAACCACGCCCATTTCAGTAGTTTGGGACAAACATCGGGGCTGGGATTTTAGGATGTTAGGCATCTAGAAGCTCTGGGCAGGGTTAAAGGCATAATAATTTTTTTAAAAAATGAGTATACCTGTGCTCCCCACCCCCACTGTTCTCACCGAAGAGTCCCCTGATGGTGGTCTGCACAATGGTGCTGATACACAATGGTTCTACCCGGTGCGTGCCCTCTCCTGCATGCACACAGCAAGCACGAACACGCGCACACAAAAGCGCGCAGGCTACACTTAGTGCATTCTGCCCATGACAAAAGCTAGCTTTTTCCCCTTCCCTGCCCTGAGAATATTGGATCTGTAGTGACAATAATTTTTCTTTCTTCTTCACATCCAGGTCGACTGCTTTGCTTCTCTAAGATGGTTTTGTCCTTTGGAGATAAATTAAGTTTATTCTCACTTACGAAGTGGATAGTCAGTCAGACGCCTCCATAAAACATTTCAGTCTTCAAAGTAAAATAACGTTACTCCAATGTTAACAGTTACCTAAGCCAGCTCAGTACCTTGGAGAGGTTTCTAACACTAGGCATAAAACCCCCCACTTCTTCCCCCTTCTACACCTAGAGCTGTTGTACTGCGCTAATAAGAAATACTGAACTGTGTGAAAAAGCCTTTCATTTACTTCACCATCTGGTGTGGAGTGCTGAGGAAGCAGAGAGGCCACAGAGGTTGGCATTTAATTCAAATAAGAGTTCCTAATAGTGCCCTCACACTATCTCTGCTTAAGAGTCTGTAGAGAAAATGAGCTTTAGGATTCTACAAAAGTGAAAGCTGTAAAATTAATGAGCATAGGATTATAAACCTTCAAAATGAGTGTGTGTGTGTGTGTTCACTTATATATGTAACGTTTGCTTAATTAACAGCGTTCTTAATGCAGTCCATCCCTTTTGAGGTCTAGCTCTCCTCTGCCCTTGTTTACAGGTTTAATTCTTGAACTCTTCACCATCTCTTCCACATGACCTTCCTTCTTTCTGCCGCATTATTCTCATTGGCAAAACCACGCAAACTTCAACTTGCTGGATCACTTGCTAGCATTTAATGAGGTTCATGACTCCCTCTTTCATTTACTATTCCCTTCACTTGGCCTTCCGAACAAAAGTATTCACTTTTCTCTTTCATTATTGGCAATTCCCAAGCGGCATTATCCCTCATCTTCCCAATGTCTGACCACTGGACCTTCAATACATGGTCCCTGCCTTCTATCTTCCATAACTTTGCAGCTCTTTCCTTATGCCATTCAGACCCTGGCTTACATTTCATCTACATAATGAAGGTGTCTAAAATTATCCCTAGCCACAAACTTTCTTAAGATCAAAATTTGGACATGTTCTGCCTGTTCAACATCAGTGCACAAAAGATCTGAAATGTATTTCAAATTCAGAATACTCAAAACTGAGCTCTTAATTTAAATCAACTAATACACTCCTCAAGTTTTCTCCAGGGTAATTAATGACCTTCATTAACCAACTACTTTGCTTCATCTCAGTTCAGAACATCCTTTCATAAACATTCTGTATAAAAGTATACCCATAAATATTCATCCTCACTCCAATTTTCTACATGTCAACAATAAACATGGACACACACAACACTTTCCTCAGCATATGTTATAATTTCTGCAGTGTAATGGAGCTCAGCAAATATTTTCAGAATGAATTCTTCATTTGCCATTTTCATATCCATTCCGTAAATAAACCTTATCACCTACATAAGAAGCTTCCTCAGAATCAATATATATTCCTTTGATTCATGAATAAAATTTAGCTTACAGGCTGAGAATAAAGTGGTAAAATGCATACTTAATATGCACAAACCTCTGGGTTCATTTTCCAGCACCAAGTAAATACATAAAATTTAACTTTGACATCTGTTTCTTCATTCAACATTCTCTTTACCATATAATATGTGTATATCTCTCCAATTTTAAAAAATAAAAAATACATTCCTCAACCCTATGGTTTTACTAGATTGCTGTCCCCCATATGTTTTAATGAAGTAATAACTATTTTGTTAATGACAAATATTTTCAAATGCTTGCTCTGACTCCATGCAGTTGCCTCAGATAACCCTTAAAATGTTTAACTAATAATATGTCTTCTTATCTAGTCTTTCTGATGAAATTTTTCTCTCTCTTGGTAACAATCCATCCTTCCCACTGTTTGCCGAGTAATCAAGTTCTTGAAGGATTCCATCATTCCTAGCAAAATGTCCACACTCATTACATCTGATTGCAGATTTCAACATCTGCTTTCTGTCTTTCTACATTCATCTTTGTCTTGACTACCCATGGTCATATATTCTATTAAAATTTATTGAGGGAGGGACATTGGTGACATGACTCTACAGGTAAAACACTTGCTTTGCAAACTTGATAAATTGGGATGAATCCTCAGAACTCATGCAACATGAAAGAAGAGAATTAACTCCACAAAACTGTCCTCTGATCTCCACATGCATGCCATAACACACACACCTATATTCATACACATATGTCACACACAAAATAGTAATGTTTTTAAAAACATGTGCAGTGGCTATGGAGAGCACAATGGGTAGAATAATTTTCAGTGCAATGGTGAGGACCTGAGTTCAGAAGCCCACTATACATGTAAAAACCA
This sequence comes from Typhlomys cinereus, assembly GCA_023101885.1. Classification (NCBI taxonomy): domain Eukaryota; kingdom Metazoa; phylum Chordata; class Mammalia; order Rodentia; family Platacanthomyidae; genus Typhlomys; species Typhlomys cinereus. The sequence continues at coordinate 1,337,807 of JALPQD010000180.1, forward strand.
CGTATAATCATATGTCCTATAAACCTAGCACTGTAGGACAGAGACATGCAGATTCTGGGAGCTTGCTAGCCAGTTAGCCTAGCTGGAAAGACAAGCTTCAGGTTCAGTGAGAGATTTAGCTTCAAAGGAAGAAGACATCATATCTATATAGGATGACATCTGCTATCCTCTGATCTCTCTATGCACGTACATGGGCGTGAGCATACATCCATTCACCACACACACACACACACACACATTGTCACTACTACCACCAAAATAAAACATAGATAAAATTTATGATATGTTAATGACTTCCAAACAATTCCTATAAAAATTTGTTCTTACTTCGTTTCTTTAGAGACTCAATTTAGTAGCTCATGTTGGTCCTGAATTAATTTTATTCTCTTGTTTACCTGCTTCAGCCTCCAAGTGAAGGAATGATTGGCTTGATCTACTACACCTAGCTGCAATTTAGTTTTAATGCTAAAATCTATCACTTCTTTAAAAAAATCTAGCATTTCTTATCATGTACTGTTCTCCCGGCACATGCTTTCCCTAAATTCCCTAAGTCATCATAATAGTTTGTTAACATGAAATTTTCTTACACTCTAGAATTTGAGAGAGAATGTATCAATCCAAGGCCAGCCAGGGACACATATAATGACCCAATCTAAAGAAGAGAAAAAATTTGTATCTTCTGTATTTTAAGCAAGATAACAGATCCTGGAGAACATTCAGTTATTTTCTAAATGGATATTAAATAACTATAAACAAAGAAAGTCTCATTGATGCCAAACCTTCTACTCCACCAAGATCCTTTCTGAGTCTTCCCTGGTATTCTCTCTCCCCTCTATAAACTACTTCCACATGTAAACTACAAAAAATTTAGTCATCATTGATCCTACAATGTTCAGCCAGAACTAGACCAGCCAAACCTCTCCCCATCCTAAAGTTAGGAAACCTTGGGGAAGAGGGAAGCACCAAAACTGTAAGAGCCTAAAGATGGGGAAGTCCAACTCAGGGCAAGATACTCTCACTCCAGCCCGGGCTGTGGCAGTCAGGAATTCACTGCAGTGTGATTTTTACCTTACCTGACCTGCACAATGACGAACATGTCAACAAGCCCCCATAGACTAGCAAGGATCTCAAGGCAGAAGGCTTCAGTCAATAGGATCCTTAGAGGCAAGAGGTTACACATATATAACAGAGTTCCCATTTTAGTAGGAGGACCAAGAAGGGGCCCCAAGGTATGGCACTGGGTCCTGAACCCTCGCTAGAGTAGGGTATTTTTCTACTACTTCAGGGCCCAAGCTGATGTACAGGAGGGTGGGAGGGAGCCGGTGGAAAATACCTAGAGAGAGGAGGGAGGGAAGAAAAGGGGAAGAAAGGGAGGGATGGGGAAAGAGGGTCAGATAGGGGGGAAAAGGGGGAGGAAAGAGAGAGGAGAGGAAGTGGGAAGGAGAAGGGGAGGATACCTACTTATTGAGCTTATATAACTAGGTAAAAAAATAAATAATGAAAAAATCTAGCCATCCTTTTGTCTTCCATAGTTTTCATCTTTATTTTCTTCTTAATACTTCAGTGAAATAACATAGTAAGCTGTACATTCACAGAGCATGGCTGGTATTCAGTAAAAATGCTGGATAAACAAACAACACTAGTATTTCTATCCTCTCACCACATACTATGTTAAAACTGTGGGTTATTACAAATTTGATTAAAATTTAATTCTGTGGATCTTGTTGGTCATTTATCCTATACAGACTATATCAGCGATATGCTGTTTAGTTTTAATTATTAGTACACAAAGTCAGTTAGATATCAATTCTACTACCTCAAAGGGTACTTGAAATGTTCATGAAAAATATGAAGATTTTTATTAAAGCACAATACAAAGTATTAGTGTAGACTGAAGCTTTTCAATTTTCTGCAAAGTATGCAGTATAAAAGTTTTCACTTTCTCTTCAGTCTTCAGAAAATTTTTAGCCTGAAACTGTCTATGTGCCTATGTATACCTGTGTTTTCAATTACTATAGCTCAGTATTAAAAACTTCAAAATATTGGCAATATTTTTGTGGTTTGGGAATTGAAACATACTATATTTAATTTTTAAATATTGCATTATTCATCATAAAATGTGACAATATGGGATCCCTCACTTTTATAGGATATATTCTGAGTATTTCTGGGACCAGGAAAGGACCTCCACAGTGCTTCTACCCTGTGACAAATGGTACACTTTGGATGACCAGGGTCAAAGGTGAAAGTGGGTGGTCAGGTAATTTAAGTGAAAAAAATGTTAACTCACCCATCTTGGCCCCATTCAGAGAGTGTGAAATATGAACCAAAGGCCTTCGATCTACAGATCACAGGCCACCCACAGTTTCTACACTGTGACTCTGATTCTGAACTTTGACATATACAAAATAATGTTTGGATATAATTATAGAAATAATCATATAATCTCTCAGCATTCTCTGCTGATTTTCCTCAAGATCATAATCTGAGTAATTGGAAAATGTTGCAGAATAATAGAACATTAAAGTACTACTGGAAAATATCTAAATATCTTATTTTAGAGATATCCTGATATACACATATAGGATTTCTGCAGGGAGCATTTAATTGAGTGTGATTATATACTCAGTTATTGTCTTTAGATAATATCTTAGGAGTATTAGAGAACTAATATTGGGCCTTTAAGACAACTACCAAAAGGGTAATATTCACACATACTTGTGAAAAGAAAGCTCACTATAATAATCAGAAAATAAAATTCCTTTATAATACTAAAGAGAGGGAAGAACGGCAGAGTGATAACCATTGTTTGCATTCTAATAAAATTTTTATGAAAGATACTCATATGATATAACTAAAACTTCAATCTCACTTATTCTAATAATAGTATCTATTCAAAATGAATACTTATCTATTATATGCAAGCAAAATACCAAAAAAAATGTATTTTATTTCTAAATCTCTGTAAATCAGAATAAAACATTGATTTATAGGACAGGGAGATGGATCATGGATTAAAGTTTTTGCCTCACGAAAAAAAGACCTGAATTGGATTCCCAAATCCATGTAAAAATGTTGGGAAGAAATGGCAGTGACCTGTAATTCTGAACCTGGAAGGCAGAGTCCACGAAATTCCAGAGCAAAGCAAAAGGTGCTAGAGCAATCCAGGGTGATTCCTGATATCCACAGGCATACACACTCAAGTGCCCTCTGATACATACATGCATACACATGGAAAAAAATCATATATATTGTTATTTTCTTGACAAAATATATATCTTTGTTCAAATTTACTGATTTGTTAAACCATCAAAATTATTTATCTACTAAACAGGAAATGAATTTCTAGAATGATTTAAATATACTTGATAGCTAGCCATAGTTCAAAAAAGGACACCTTTTTAGAAGTCACAACAGTAACACCTAATATGAAGTTAATGTGGCTGCAACATCCTTCAAGGCATTGTTCACCAAGATTGAGTCAGGCAACTTGACTGGTTAGTTTTTGGCTCTTACCTAACTCACAATTTCAATCTAAATCTCTTTCAGGTCTTGGACTTTACTGAGCATAACTCTTTCCAACAGAAATGTTAACTATCCTTTGTTTAAGCAGGGATAGGTTGGAATTGGGGGAAATTATAAGACAGGAGAAAGAAACTCAGCCAAAACAAAGGATGTGTGAAAGAGCCAAATTGTAAACCTACAATTTGTAAGCCCAAATAAAAATACAATTTACATATAAACATAGCTTAAAGAGAGATATCTAATATGGTTGGATAATTCTAAAAATCATGAATTGACATGCAAAAATCTCAATAACAAATGTTGGAAATCTCCTTACACTTTGTCAAGTTGTTCGTTAAGGAACTCTCAGGCCTTGTATAAAGCCCAGACTGTTACCATTGTTCTCATTTTATACCATGGTAAGACCCTATTGCTGAAGATCCCACCCACCATGATTATAAGATACAGAAAAATAATGCTAGAATTCAGCTGAATCTTCCTATCTGTTGAATAGCTTTCAGAATTCTAGAAGGTACAATGCAAACTACTGGTAAGAAAAGCCATCATACATTTCACCCAGCTGTGGACTCTGTGAAGTACTATAATAACTTGACAAATAAAATGTGTTCACTTATGTATGATAGACTGACTTTCATGGTGGTAACCAACTGCTCTTTGTATCAGAGACCTGCTCCACATGAGTTAATCTCAGCCTGGTAGTGAACTCCAGTAAAACAAACAAACAAACAAAAAATTATAGCGAGGGCTGATTCCTGCAAAGTGTTCTCAGACATTCATAAGTGCCTTGGCATGTATGCATATGCACACATGCATTTGTATGCACACAAATAAAAAATAACAAAAAAAAGTTGAGGCTTAAATTTTGGGCCTGCTAAATAGGTAGATAGGTAAAGGCACTGATCTTCAAAGATGAACAACTGAGTTCATTCTCTAGAATACACATGGTATAACCTAATCTCACAAAATTGGCCTCTGAATTATACACATGAGCCATGGAACACACATGTGTACACATATATGCATATAGCACTGACATTAAATAAATAAATAAATAAATAAATAAATAAATAAATAAATAAATAAATAAATAAATAAAATGGCTGAGGAGGTCATAAGGCCTAAATGAAATTTACTACTGATGCTTATCTATATTTATGCCAAATTGCCTTCTAAATACACACACACACACACACACACATATTCATAGATAGTATCATAGACATCTCTCTTTGAAGTGGGCAAAAGGGAATGCTGAGAATTACAAAACTAATGATAGATACAACATAATAGAAAAATTGCAAATATATTGAAGTGAAAAAGTAACCCTGGAAAAGCTGCATGTTCTATAGCTCATGTATTGCATTTTGGAAAACATCAAATGCAGGAGCAGAAAGTAGGTGGTGGCCAAAGGCTAAAGAAAAAGTGTTGTGTTCAAAGGGTCAGAAGTTTTGGGGAATTATTTAAATGTTCTTGTTATTTTACCACTTGTGTTTATCAAAGACTTTTGTATCAAAAAATGTGACTTAGTGTACAAAAGTATTTCTTAATATAAAAGACTTAGGAAAAGAAATGCTACATAAGCAAAAAGAAAGGAAACACAGCCCAAATGCACAAAGTATGACTACCAATAGAGTACACAGAATTAGAGGCACATGCCTGTAATACCAGCACTTGGGAATCAGAGACAGGAAAATTGTTAATTTTAAACACCCAGGAGCACTTGTCTCCAAAAAAAGAAAAATACCGAAAGGGTTATGTTAGGAAGTCTGACAGAAGTATAAAGAGGAGATTTCACATAAAGATATTCTGAGGCACAAGGAGAATCTTTAAATGGGTGGAAAGCTTTGTGACCAAACTAGCCCTTGTTACCTTAGATATGGGTGGAGGTGTTTATGAGCTATTATATAAACACACTTCCAGTCCTTTTTAGCAATAGCCTATTATGTCACCTGATTTCCCCTCCCACTAACATACTGAGTCACTATCCTTCCAGAGTATCTATACAACACTAGCAACACGTTTCTTGCAATTGTACAGAACATCTGAAAATGAAAGACCCAGAGTGTCCTGAATTATGATTCCCTAATCCTTTCCACTCCATGTAAAATTTTTAATGGCTGCTTTTAAAAAGAAATGCACACAAATATATGTATTTAGCTTACATTTGGATGTGGTTGCAATTTTTTCTAGATTGCTTTATTAAATTACATAAAAATTGATTGCAGTTCTTAAATGTATTTAACTAACATTCTGTTATTCTGCTAATAAGATATATTATACAAGAGGAATGAGAATAATCATTTGAGTTTACCTAGATTCATTTTTTCTCTAATGAATTTGAAATAAATGTTATTAAAATGTGTCTTTGGGAAAAATTCTTTAAAATGCAATATTCATATTAAATATTCTAAAATAAATGATATTTATGCAGCAGATAAAAGTAAAGCTAATGTTGGAAATATTTTCTTAAGTAAAAGTTGATACTGCTTTAATATGCACTGCTTTTATCAGTTTATTATGACTGTTTGGGCCTATGTTACCAAGGTTTTGATTATTACAAATTATGCTATGACATTATCATTAATCTCAGATGCAAGTATTTCAGGAAAAAAATACTTTCAGTACTTCTCCAAATAGAAATTTGAGCCACAATACCAGTCTGTTCAGTAACTAACACTCCTCCCAACCAGATGGCTGCATGCCATTGTTAATTATCCAACTGCTTCATCTTAATTATACCTGTTTTGAGGAAGGTAAATTAGTATTAGAATAGGTAGAAATATTTATGAACACATTTTACATATATATTTATCCTGTCTATGCCCCAAGATAATTTAACGAGCCACATTGTTTATCTTCAGTGGAGCAAAGAAATGGAAATTAAATAAATGACTCAATTTAATAAAAAGTAAATTACCCACCAATATGATCCATCCTCTTTACATGGAATATATCAAGTTGTAATAACCAGCTGGTTGCCTCCACAGTACCACCCCTCAACTTTTCTTCCTTCTTTTCCAGTTCCCTCCCCTTTCTGCTTTGCTATTGATTTCCCATCTTGAATTAGACTTCCTTCAGCCTTTTTGCATTGCTTCTTGACATTCTTGCACACTTATTACACTTTTCCCCACAAAGAACCTCCCCTTCTCAGTCTCAGTCCTTTATTTCCTTCCTTCCCAGGCCTGGTTTCCAACATTTTGTTTTCTCAGTTACACTTTACTACCTTGCTTATTCTCCTGCCTCCAGTCCTACTTAGTTGTTTTACCTCTGACTCCCTCTGATTTGAGGGGACACCTGCAGACTCCTCCCTAATACTACTTAGGTTACTACATACTAATTGCCACTATAACCTGTAGCTATTTCAACCTGCTTTTCAACATGTCTTTTTAAAGTCTGCAGCTAAGCATTTTTCAAAGTTGTCATCCCATTCTACTGGGCCTGAGAAATGCCATTTCTCATGAAATTTAGCTCATTGTGTTTTTGACAGAGTTCCCTCTTAGATTAATAAAAAAAAGCAGTTATAAACATATGTTCTCACAGTCATACTCCTTACAAAACAGTATCATTGAAAGGGAGATGCTAGACTAGTGAGCATGCTTGATATAATGGACACGAGATCACTTAAAACATTATATGCTAAATAAACATGTTTCTGAATTTATGAAGTCTGTAAGAAAACTATCCCATTGCTGACAACCAGCATCTTTTTAAGGCAAGGAATGAAGGCAAGTTTTTTTTAATGTGAGTTGATGTTGATTTTAAGCCTCTGAAAGTGCAGTGGCTATCATTGTATCATCAGTAAATCACCTGTCATACAAGTACTAAGCTTCAGTTGCCTAAAACAGTCAATACAGCAAGTTTTCTCAATAAAAAGTTAAAGCTGCCATCAGCAAATAGTCAGAGGCCATCAGAGTATTTAGGTCCCTAATACCTTCTCATGACTACCATGTACTATTCACAATTAGCATGCTTGGTCCATTGACCCACCCACAGCCTGATTTTCATCCTAGCATATTGAATCTTTACTCTTTGATTTCAGACATATTTAAGCCTGTGCTATTTTAGAACTCTTACACAAATAACTACATAGATTAGGGAACACTTTAAAATTTATCTATTCAGTCCTCACATTCATATTAACTTCTCAAGCAATGATACTTATGAATCTTAAATTGTCTTAATCTAATATGGTTATCTACCCAGGCCTGAATTCTTGGCATCTGTTTATTTTGCATGTAGTATAGGAAGAAAATAGTGCACTATTGATCTCAACTCGATTACAGTGAAAGCTCAGGCCTTTATCAGAGGAACAGAACTCCACCTACATTAAATGATATCCATGTAACATGGAAGCTAATGGGCCTTCAATTTTTAAAGGAGATTATCATACTGTCCCACTTGAACTTCTAAAAATATTCTGCATTTTGATTTACATGCATAATGGATAAATGAGAATTAGAGCTATTGTATATGGTTAAGTCCTTTTTACTTGAATAGGATCCTGATTTAGAAATATTCATCCATAATGGTAAATAATCTTTTCTTGCTTTCAGAGATAAAAATCAAGCTGCCAGAAAATATTTAATCAACCTGAACTATGCAATGAACTATGAAATAATCAATGCATCATCACTGATGCAGGCTGTGCCAGTTCTTCTCTTTCAATCATTGATAAGAAGAATTGTTTATATTAAAATACTTGTGATCATTTCTAGCTCTAGTCTGTTTTAGAACTAAATAAAATAAACAAGTACAGTTTACAGCAAGAAAATACTGATTAAATATAATAAAAATTTATTTTCTATTACTGACACTCCCTCCCTATTAAGTTGGAGTTATTCACGTAAAGTTCAAAGCCAGTGTGGCAAGAAGAATGGCATGATCCTGAAGAAGCATGCAAAATGTGACCACCCCTAAATTTTCTTCCCCACATTGTATCTCCAGAATGACTTTTTTCCTCTGCTAAATTTGTGAGATATGTCAAAGCTGAAAATCTTCTCCCAAAGGCTAACATACTGTGACAAAGGAAGTCCTTAGCTACCCTGTTGTCAGGAATATTTGGCTATCAATTTCTGTCAGCACAACTTGTCTATTTGGGGAAAAAAAAATCTCCCATGGTACCATTGATCTAGAATCATCTGCTCTTCCTGCAGAAATTCTTTTTTTTTTTTATTCAATTGTGCATGTGTGTAGAACCACGGTCGAATTCGGGAACCACCATGGGCAGCCTCCACCTTTTCCTTGTTTACTGTGCCCCGGATTCAGAGGCTCAGCCCTACCAGGACCAGAAACGCAGGCTGCCCCCACTTCTGCCCGGTGTCTATACGTGGGGTCTAGGATCCGAACTCAGGACTTTCCGCCTGCAAGGCAGAGGCTTAACCCCTGAGCCACCTCTCCAGCCACTCTTCCTGCAGAAATTCTGAGACATGAAAGATATCTTTGCCAGATCTTCTCTGACCATTTGCTTTCACTTTGTGGCCATTTACTTCACATAAAGCCTTTTGCACAGGATTTTTTTTATTTGTTCCTTTCCAAATCTACCACTTTTGATTGTATATTTAAGTCATACTGATCTGTCCTTGAACCAAATGCACAGGGAAAATCCTAGCACTTAACCTGCATGTGCAAATCCTGTGTCATCCATAGTTATTCTAGGTAAAAAAGAAAAGTTAGTGTGCCAGACTCGGCAGATAATACAATAATGATGGTACATTTAGTACCTAGTAGGTTTGGTGCCCTAAATTTGGTATAAGGGAGGAGGAAGAAAAGAAGGAAAGAAGAAGGAAGGAAGGAAGAAAAGAAGGAAGGAAGGAAGGCAGGAAGGAGGGAGGGAAGAAGGGAGGGAAGGAGAAAGGGAGGGAGGGAGTGAGGGGAGAGAGAGAAAAGGAAATAAAGAAAAGAGAGAGAGAAGGAAGGAGAGAAGTCTTTCTGCAATTTCATTATTAAATTTCCTATTTTAATGAATAATTTTTGCAATTGACATTCATAGTTATTTTGAACATATAATATTATTATAGGAGATTTGATCAAGCATAGTGGAATATGAAATTATATAATTTTAAGTTGATTAAAAATCACAAGTCTTGACAGTTGCAAGCTCAACCTCAAATTTAGAAGATGCCACCCAAAGTAAAAAATGGTTCTGGAAAAGGGGGAAAAGGAGGTGCTGCCTCTGAGAATAACAATGTTGACAAAATGGGTCAGGGACCCAAAAGTAGTGGCAATGCAGTGAAGGTCAGACACATTCTGAGTGAAAAACACGGCAAAATCATGGAAGCCATGGAAAAGCTAAAGTCTGGAATTAGATTCAGTGAAGTGGCCACACAGTACAGTGAAGATAAAGCCAGGCAAGGGGGCAACTTAGTTGAATGCTCAAAGAGTCCATGGTGGGACCATTTCTGAAAGCGGCAGTTGCCTTGTCTGTGAGCAGAATGGATAAGCCTGTGTTTACAAACTATCCCATTAATACAAAGTTTATCATGTTCTTATGATCAAAGGGAGAAAATAAAATCATATGGAAGATTAAAAAATCACAAGTTTCTTCTATAATGATATGAGGTGAGATGAAAGTTTCTTTGACAACAATTCTCTAAAGAAAAAAATACCCAGAGAGATGAAAAGACAACTGCTATATTTGTTAATATTTTGTATAAATCTATGCAAAATGAACAGGACAAAGCAATCTATGTTAGTAAACAATCTATTAAATGTAAGGTGATATCCTAGGTAAGAAGCTGGAAATAAAGTAGCAAAATGAACATAGAGTATGACCTAATTTGTGATTTATTGCCAATAATTATGTACCAATATTGCTGATAACAAATTCATCATTTTAATGTAAAATATCCCAACAATATGGAAAGAACCCAGGTGTCCATATATCTGTTAACAGCTGAATAGATAAGCAAAATGCAATATATATTATATATTTTATATGTAAAATATGGTTTTCTTCAGTCATAATGTAATTATGTTATTTGAACAAAAGTGAATGGAGGACTGGAGAGATGGCTCAGAGGTTAAGCCTCAACCTCCAAGCAGAAGAACCTGAGTTGAGATCCCAGATCCCATGTAAAAATGCCAGGCAGAAATGATGGCATTCTTTACTTATGACTGTGAAAGGCAGAGCCTGGAAAACCCCAGTGTGAAGCAAAAAAGGAAGTAGAAGCAATCCAGGATTTTTCCTGAAGTCAGCCTCCTCAGGCACACATAGTGCCCTTGAACACACATGCGCACACACATACACACACACACACACACACACACACACACACACACAATAAACAAATTTACAAAAATGTTTAAAGTGAATGGAATTGGATATCACCCTGTTGAAAAATATAAACTGAACTCAGAAGGGAAATATCACATGTTTTCTCTCATATGTAATATATATATATACATATATATACATACACGCATATACACACCTAGACACATATGTATATATATATACCACGTTCATATATATACATCTCTAACTATATTATTACATCTACATTATATGTGTATATTTGAAAGTAGTACGCTTTATATATAGGAGAATAGTGTATTTATACATGTGCATATATATGTGAAAGTAGAGAGAAATAAAGGCGATATCTAAAAGGAGGGAGGGAGGAAGAAATGGAGAGGGTAACAAAGGAAGAAATACAACTATTTTTATGTTTTCTCTCACATGCAGTTTTGATTAATACATATACACAATACATATATATGTGTATAATATATATGGCATACACATATATGACATGAACATAGAAATGAAACTAATTATGGATAAGGACAGGCACTAGGGTGAGGGAAAGGAGGGAAAAAGTAATGGTACATTGAGCAAAATTGGTAATATGTATGTGTGTGAAAATTCTATAATTAAACATTAATTTTACATGAAAAATTCATAAAAATAAAATAAGGAAGAAAACTCTAGGGGATAGAATGGGAAGTCTTTGTACCATACCACATTTTAATAAATGCAAATTTATTTCAAGATTAAAAAGACTACTATAAAAATATATAATCTAGTCCATGAAGAATACAGGGAAATAGGTATGTAAGTGCATAAATATATGATATATCCTACAATGAAAGTATGCATAAAGTGATTTAAGAATATACAGAAATACAGAAAGATCCAGGCATGGGAGGCAGATGTAGTAGGAACAAGATTTCAAGGTCATCTTTGGCCTGACAGCAAGTTAATGCCAGCCTGGGATGAGACCCTGCTTCAAAAATGCATATATATTTACATTCAAACATACACACAAACATAAAGCAATAATAACGTAGACAGAAGTTGATTGTGTGATTGTGGTGAGCACCTGTAATCCCAGCATTTGGGAAGCATGTGGACTATGAGTTAGAGGTTAGCCTAGGCTACATAGTGACCCCTTCTTCAAAAACAAAACAAAACATAATACCAGCAAAGAAGGATTCAATAAACCAAATTATAGTAAAGGATGGATGGTTTGAGTGAGGAAAATGTCTGAAATGTTTCCAAGGAAACAGGAAAATGCTTTTTCCTAAGTTTGATAGAACAGAGAAAGAAAAGCAGGTTTAAGGATGTAAACAAAAGAAATGACTTATGCAAAGGTCCTGAGGCATGATGGAACTTATTTCTCTGGAGGATTTTACTATGTTTTCTTTGCCTTTGAGAAGAAATTGAGATTATATGTATTTTAACTTTTGCATATATAGTTATTAATATATCTGAAAGTATAGCATCACTTGTTTCTTTCCAGTAATTTAATCATTTCTTTTTTGTAGAGCTGTTAAATTTGTTGTCTCACCACATTTAATTATCTAGCAAGTTAAACTATGAAAATTAATATTTTGTGCTAAACTAACATAATTTATTTGCACAAGGTTAAATTGTCAGGTCATTTTCCAGAAGAAAATGAGTGAAACATGAATTTGGAGCTGATTTGACTTTGGAAAGATTTCACATGACTAAAATTACAGGTTTCCTTAGGAAATGTATACTATAAATACTTATGCCAGAGTGCTCAATGGGAAGCCAAGACCTGGAGTTCAATTTCCAGCATAAAATTGAGGAATAGTAATGGGTATCAGTGGGTAGAACAATTATTTAGTGTGTATGAGGTCCTAGTTTCAATACTCAGTATTACCTAATAATAATGGGAATTATATGTGGGTGGTGGTACACAAATGTAGTCCCACCTTCTTAGGACACTGAGGCAGGAATATAACTTGACTACAAAAGCTTAACACCAGTGATGGCAACAGAGGGATAACTCATCTCAAACGTGAACCTGAAAGACTATAAAACATGTTCAGGTTTTACTTTATAGATCATATCTTAGCTTACTTTTCAATACATTCTTTCAGTTCTCTGATAAGAGAACTCTGATCACCTCTAAAACAGAAACATAGACATTCTGTTCACGTCAGGTATTTCACTTCATTATACACACACACAAACACACACATCATCATCTATTCCTACACCTCCGATCTTCCCACCTTAAATCATATCTTCAAGTACACCACTATCACTTGGGCTCAGAGTGTGATCTTTGAATACCTGATAAACATTTTTATAAGAACTTTTGCAGTCATCTCAGATCAACATGTCCCAAACCAAACAGATTATTTCTTCCATCATATGTATCTGATTAGTTGTCTTTTGTGCTATTGTTCTCTTAATGAGAACATTTTATACGCAGTCATTTACATTAGAAACACTATAGCTGTCTTTAATTCATCTATCTTTCTCATTTCTCTTATCTACTAATCAGGTTGTCAGTTCTGTGTGAATGAAGCCATCTTATCTCCATTTTTTTGAGAATGTTACTGGATCCTTAGCATGACTAAAATAAAATCCAAATTCCTTGTAATAGTTTGTTAGGGTCTGTGTAGATTTCCAGCTTCATTTTCAGTTTTCCACAGTTAACAATTCTAGCCACTTGATCATTTCCCACCTTTTTCTTCAAATTTGCTCAGCTATTTCCTGCTTATTTGTGGACACTCAATACAATTGAATCCTTCATTGCAATACCTTTTGTTAACCTTTTTCCTCCTGAATTAGAATATCTTGAGAATTTTGCTTTTTTAAAGATATTTACCTATTTATTTATTTAGTTGTGTGGTTAGTTATTGTGTTGTGTCTGTGTGTCTCTATATGTGTGATCTGTCACTTTTTATGTAGTTTTTATTTTTATTTTTTTATTTGTGTGTTTGCGTGCGTGTGTGTGTTGTGTGCATGTGCATAAGTGTGTCAGAGGGTAATATGTGCACTTGTAGAGGATCAGCTTGAGTTCGGGAATCACCCTGGATTGCTCTATCTTCTCTTTGCTTTGCTCTGGAGTTGCCAGGCTTCACCTTCCAGGATAAAAAGTACAGGCTGCAGCCATTTACTCCTGGCATTTTTACTATGATATCTAGGATCTGAACTCAGGACCTTTTTTGCTTGTGATGCAGAGGCTTAACTCCAGAGCCATCTCTTCAGCCCACTGAGAAATTTGAAGATACTTGGTATTTTATATTTGTGTCACTTATTAGCAATGAGTAGCATGATTAACTAGTATTAGCATTTTATTTCAAATCACAGAAATTTCGAAAGCAATGTTTAGAAAAATCAAGGAACTCTGCACCCAACTTCTTTGGGAAACGCGCAATATCTGTATTGTTCAATTAACTCTATATATTCAAGAGTTATATTTTCTCTGGTACACAGGACAGACTTAATAAATATTTGTCAACAGAATGAATTAATGTATAAAGGAATTTTTTGGATGTATTCTTTCCTGTCCTTTCGGACTCTTACTGCTGCCTGTTTAGTCACTAAACATTTTATACCTAGACTATTTTAAGAGCTTCCAAGTGGTGTCTTTGATTATCTTTCTGTCCTAAGCCGGGATTCTAGCCTGCAAGACCTCTAAAGACCTTTTCTCCTTTAATCTCTTTCAGAAGTCTTATTCCAGCATATATGCTAAAAAACAGACTGAGATATTTCCTGACTTTCAGAAGTTTACTATTTAATGTAAGTGACAGATCCATGTATTAGCCATACTGATAGAAAACAGATTTTATGCTACCAATGGGGAGAAAGTACTATTCTTTCTAGAATACAGGATGATCAAAAGTAACTTTTTAGAATTTAAGATTTATATTGAACTTGGAAAGAAAGGGAGGATAATCTTCCTAACACTTGTATCTGATTATATGTAAATAACCATGTTGCCAAATATCTTAAAGCCTTTCAATGATAAACCACCACATTCAGGAGCAAATCTAAATGCAATAACAAACAAATTCTTATATGATGTGGTCCCAGCATACCTTTCCAGACTCATCTTCTGACAATTCATTTATGTCTTCTGTGGCTCTAACTATGCCAATGGTTGCTTAAATCATGTGTGTATTTCACCTTTTCCCTTTTTATCTATTCTTAACATTTTTCTGTGACAGCCTATGTCAAGCAGTCCTTCATTTCTTAAGGTTTGTTAACTAGTAAATTAGTGTCTTATATATTTTAATCCTATTAGTATAACATATTTCTTTCAGAGCACTTTTAGTCTATGCTCAGACTTTTATGATTAAATTGCTTACTATTTTCTAATTACCCACTAATATGTAAAGTATAAAATGGCAGAGTTCCGGGCTGGAGAGGTGGCTCAGGGGTTAAGCCTCCACCTTGCAGGCGGAAGGTCCTGAGTTCGGATCCCAGATCCCACGTATAGACGCCAGGCGGAAGCGGGGGTGGCCTGCGCTTCTGGTTCTGGTAGGGCGGAGTTTGTGAATCCCGGGGCAGAAGGAGGTGGGGCGTCCATGATGGTTCGCGAATTCGTCCGTGGTTCTACACATACACACACACACGCACACGCACACGCACTCACAGTGAATAAATGCATATGCACACAGTTGAATAAATAATAATAATAAAAAAATGGCAGAGTTCCATCTACTCTTTCTAACCATTCCCTTTCTCATCATTTAGCACAGTAGAATGTAGCAGATTCTCCTCTGTCACGTGTTTGTTTACCTTGAACATAACTGCATAAGTCATTCTAAATAATTATTTTCCTTACTACCTTGAAATCAAGAATGCTTTTTATGCAATTATATACAAAGAAGGGTGAAAACACAAAGAATACTTTTTATGGATTTGCATGCCTTTTTTTCTTTTACTATAGAAAGTTTTGGCCCTAAATCTTCTAAAGATCTGCCCTCAAATCACAGAGCTAGCAAATGTTCTAAATTAGTTTATAAATAAATCTTTATAACATAATAAATTTATTTTTCTGGGTGGCATATATTAATTAGAAATTATTTGAATGACACCTCTATATCCGTACTCTCATAAACAAGTAGCACACCAGTTTAGAATCTGACAGAAGTGGATTAAAATCATTGTTTGTATCAGATAGTATGTGAAGTCACTTTATTTATACTTAGAATTTCTTAAGTCATTTTCCTCAATTTTTAAATAATTTTATCTCATAGAATTATTGGGATGATAATAAAAGACAATGCATAAAATGCGATTATTTACAGGAGCTTCAGATGGAGAGTGCCATATTAATATTTAAGTATTTCAAATTATTACCCATTCTGTTATTGATTTGTCTTGATCATACTGAGCCAAAACTGAAATGACCACATACTCTGCTTCATGTGGTTATATAGATATCCTTAGCTTCAAAATTCAAAATTCACTGACTCTACAACTTGTTCTATAGTCACGTTGTAAGGATGGATTTACTTTTCTGGATTGCCACTTTGCTAAATAATGCTAAAAATTTAATTGTGCTACACTTTCCATTGCTTTAAAGCATTTTCATCTACAAAAGACTACTGTTGCCTTATTTCTGTTCATAATTTTAATTAACTGATGTTGAAATAAAAATGTATGTTTGCAGTGGAGAAGGGGCCATATTATTATTCATTCACTACTGTTGGTAGCTGCTTGCTATTATGCTCCCTATTATATGACTTGTTGTTTCAAATGCTAATGTAAAGTTGCGTTTTTTTATTATTACACATTTGCAGGATAATACTTTAATTGTAAATATATCTTGAATCTGTAATTTTCCCTTCCATACTAAGCTTTCTCTTATAACAAAAATTTAAAATTTCAATTTCTTCTTACAATGTCTTTCTTATCAAGAATCTGTGAATTATTCATTTTATTAATGAACAATAGCTTCAGTTAGGGTTCAGATCACATAAATCAATGTAGAAATTGAGGATTTAGGCAGTGTTCTAAACAGATGTTACATTTATAAATATTTAGCTCTGACATATTTTCCAGTTTTCAGGCAAAACTCGGTTTGCTTGCTTAAAATATCCAGGTACTATAATTGAGGTCAAAGAGGTCATCTTTTGTTTAAATCATGTGGATAATTGCTTCAATTCTCCACTTCACTTTGTGTGAAGCAACTAATTGAGTGAAATTTCAACAGAACATTTTAGTGAAAAAAAGTAAAAAATGAGTGTTGATTATCTTTAAGCCCAAACAAGTAGCTAATTGCCTGAAATTACCAGTTGTTTGGTCATGCAGCTTTGGTACATTTAGATACAGCTACAATGAAATTGGAGAAAGAACAATAAACATCACTTTAGCATGTCTACTACAGTGTTCAATAACATACACTCCATAATTTGACAACACATTAAAAGTTCTCACTTTCTTCTGTGTTTTGGTTTTAACTCTTAAAATAAATTTATGTATGAGAACTTATGCCTATATAGAATAAAAAAATGAGAGCAGCTTAGCAGCCTACTTTATTTCAGCCAATTGTCACAATCATCTGCTTTGCAAACATAAAAAATCTTGAGTAAAAAATTAAAGAGGTAGAATAATGTGATGAAGCAAAAACATAATTGTTAATTGAAAATACTTTCAAATATATCATTTTTATTTTGCTAAGACACAGCCTTAGAAGTCAGAATAAGCAAATGCAAAATGTGCAAGCACATTGAAAAAATGGGATGGAGTAATGGTTTTTGTTAAATATTTACAAATGTAAAAGAGGTCTGGGAAATCTTAAAGTCTGTGAAGCTGTTTAAAAACATCCTGAGGGCAAATGCTATCAAAATTATAATGGGAAACAAAATGGATGATTAAGAATCCAATTTTCCCCTTTTAAAATGGCAAATGAACCTTATTTCTCAGATTGTTATTACTTAAAGGGCTTTCTAAAAGTCTACTAATAGACCCACTGTGTGACATGACCTGTCTGTACTAAAATCATTTATTTCATAAGGCTAGCTGTTTTGTCTTATCCAGACAAGGCTCAAAGGGATAATTGTTAAAAAAAAATCTATCTTTTTAAATACTTTTCAGTATTGTGGAATAAAGAGAAATGTCACATAAAAAGCAAATTTCTGAGTTACTCCACTCTATCACTCACTTAACTTGGGTAGAAATGGTGAGCAAATATTTGATCCATTGCTTCCATCCCGATAGGGTAGTTAACCCTTCAGTTCTATTAGACACCTTTTATGAGGGTGATCTTCTAAGATTTTGAAATGAATCCCTTTATCTTATTTTCCCTGGCCCTTTTCTAACCACTCTGTGCACTTCAAACGGGTCATAGATGCTATAAACTGAACACATTACTACCAAAGAAAAACATGATAATAGCTTAACAAGGAATATATCAAGATTTTACTATAGTCCTTTAACACTATCAATACATCTATATTTTAGAAATGTTCACTATTTGTGGCTTTAGGATATTCTATTACTGGCATTTTTGACCTCTGGCTCCCACAGGCCCAACACAATTATTTGCTATATTTATACACAACCAGTTGAAGACCATCTTGTACTCATTTCTGTAATCTGGTATTCCTCTCTAAATGTGTTTGTCTTTAATGGATTTTGTCGTGTTTATTTTTACCCACTTCAGCTTGTCAACATTGTTTGGAATCCCAATCTTATCCTATTTCCCCAACCACCAACACTGACAGGCGGAATTGATTGAAATAGTATAAATTCCTTAGGCACACGCTCATAACGTTCAATATTTCCTTCTCTTCTTCCCCTTAGTCATAGCTTAATAAAACCCGAACCCTTATTTCTATATGTTCTTACCTGATTCTCAGGTCTTGGTTGATGTTCAAAGAATGGAAAGCAACAGCACAGGCTTTTGCCGAAGTTGGCCTTACGGCCAGATGTTCTGCGCTGTGTCCCTCTAGAACTCATTGTGCCTCAAAGTGGGTCTGCCGAGAAATGTGTTTCTCCTGTAGTGCAGCCTGGAAAAAGAGGACATGGGGTGGAGCAATAAAGAAGCTGGGAAACATGGCAATTCAATACACAAGGAAGTGAAGGGGATGGGGAAAGGCAGAAGTTTTTAAAATGTGAAATTTCACTCTAACCCTCGCTCTCAGGGTATGTAGAATGACTGTAGTATATTTTGTAATTAAATATGACAACTCTTAGGTCACACCATTTCTTGAAAAAGTGGGAGAAAATGAAGAGAAAGGAAAAACTTTTAAAACTTAGGCTTTACATGTCCCTCAGATGCAGAAAGGGAAAAATACTCCAGGTTATTGTGTCTTCCTCTGTTTTCTCCTGGGTTATTCACTTACTCTTTTTTACTTAAATTTTTGGCATTCTCATCTCAGAATTGTGTCTATTTCTGGGTAGTTCCTGTCAAAAATACACCTTTCTACCTTAGCTTAGACCTAGGACACCAGCCAATTGACCATGTGCCATTCATCAATAATTAGATTGTCCCTGATTATACAGCATTTAGATGCTACGAATATCAACATGGGTAATCAACTTGGGCTGTGAACTCAACAGAGAACATCTACTATGTCATTAGAATTCAATACATTTAAGTCACAATATTTTATTCTATTAATGTACAAAAGTATTAAGGACATAGAGATATTAAAATAGTTTACAACTAAAAGGATACATGGGGTCGGGAATTCTAGTACATGTCTGTAATCACTCATGGAACTCAAGAGACTGAAGAAGAAGAAACACAAGTTTGAGGTAACCTGGACTGCTGAGGGAAACAGCATCTTATAAAACTCAGGGCTAAGAATACTACTTAGTAGTAGAAGAATAGATTAGCATGTACAAGGCCCCGGATTTGATCTTTGGCGCCTCAAAAGTAAAAGAAAGGGTACTTGACACATTAGTTTCTATAGTAAGAATATGTGTAGATTAATTTGCAATTTAAAACAATTTTATAGTGCTCATGGGACATAGGACAAATGGCATTGCACTAATTTTCCCCCTTTCCTTCCTTCTTTCCTCCCTTCTTTCCTTCTCTCTTTTCTCCATCTCTCTCTCTCTCTTGTGTAATTTATTAATTTCTTGAGATAGAATCTTACTATGCAGCCCAGGCTCAATTGAAATATTCATCAATGCTGGCATTTTAGGTGTGAACCATCCCACTCAGATCGAATGGTAATGAATCTGTTTTCTTTATTTATCATTCATACTCTACCTACTTCAAAAAAAGATCAAGGCAGCTGACACTGAACTAGAAGTGGGAAGCAGACTACAATCAACCATAAATTAATTCATTCATATATTTTAAAAAATAATGTTGCTATATATTTCATTATTACTAATCTTATCTAAATGTCCCCAAATAACTCTGTCTACAATGGCTTTTATCCTTTTTTAAGGAACATTTACTAATGAAAGGGACTGCAAAACAAACTCCTAAAAAGGCATCCTTTCTTTCGAAGGAGATGGAACATTTTCCTCCATCAAACTAATGTGCCTCTATCTCCCTCCTTCACATCTATCTCCTAAATGTAATATAATAGAAAAGAAATAGAGGCTTCTGCATTAAAGATAAATACTATTACCACTATAACATAGTATTTTCCCCATCTCATTCTTCAATTTTCCTCTAAAAACATGCCTTTCTGACAAAATCAATTACCAAGATCATCAAATTTATGGTAGTTAGTTACTCTGAACAATATTAACATGCACTTATGAGATTTATAGCTGGTGATATGAACAAAAACAATGAACACACTCCATTTTATATGCAAGGGTAGTTAGATTGAAAGAAGACAAATATTTCAAGAAAAGAAGATATCTGGGCCAGATGCTTTTAAACACATTAATTCATTAAATCCTCAAAATTCTACAAAGCAGGTATCATCATCCTACTTTTTGAAATATCAAAACTGAAATTTGAAGAAGAATCCAGAGATAATTTAGTGGCATAGCTCAAACTACAATTGAAATTTGTCTGAATCTGAAGGCTACACTTCTCTCAGTACTTACCACTGTGGTAAAGGGGAAACAAAATGAAGATTGAGGCATAAAAAAGGAAGGTATTTTCCAATGGAGTGGATACTCATTATTTTCTCCTCTATTTATCCACTTCTTTGGGTAACGAAATAAAATAGCTCTCTGTCTAGTTACATAGTACACTTATATAGTTGAATTGCTCTCAAATAATTTATGTTTATATAAATGTAAAGAATTTCACATTTCTGCATTCAAAAAATAGGGGTCAGAAAAAAATGATTTCTAAGAATTCAAAGTCAAGTTGTTCATTTTAAGCCCCCAAACTTAGCTCACATGTTTATTTTCTAGTATTTTACACTGCCATATAAACTCTTGCAAACCTATTCCAAAAGAAGAAATTAAAGAAAATCATTGTCAGGGTAAGTTATGATTAAGCATAAGCTGTGATGGTTGTCACATAATCAAATATCACATGTAAGTTGCATAAGCATATTCCCAATTATTATTTTATTTTTGGTACCAGAGGTTGAACACAACAGCTTAGCCCATGTTAAGAAAGTGTGCTGCCACTAAGCTACATTCCCAATCCAGCATACACCTCTTTCTATGCAGTCTCTCTCTATATATACTTCTTCAGTGTTAATTCTATGTAATATTATCTCTACATGCTAGTACATTATAAATTTCATCTCCAAACTCGATCTTTTTTTAAAATTATTACATCTCTCACCTCAACACCCTTAAGTGATTTCATTCAATATATTCTGTGGGATTTAAAGTCATGAATTTACCTATTAATATTTCCAGCCATGAGCTGTGAGAATTAACTGTCCCTCTCCTTTTTAATACTGACCATGCACCTTAATGTTCTCTCTCATATTTCATTTTTGACTATTCTTCCTTATTTGTCTAATTTCTTAACTATTTCCTTCATATGACTAATCATTTCACAATCCAGTGTTTTTGCAAATAGTTTTTCTATTGCTTTGAATGAACTTACTTTTTTCCTGTCTACATAGGATGCTTCCTATTCATCTTGTTCTTCTGAGTTTTTTATAAGAGCCTGCTCATAACTCTATTTCATTCTCTCTCTATATTTTGCACAAATCAGTAAGTACAGATACCACTCAACTTATGATGAGTTAATGGCAAGTAAGTCCCTTGTAATTTGCAGTATCACATGTTGGAAATGTATTTAATACACTTTACTGATCAACACCACAGTTTAGCAATATAGCATACTATAGAATATTGTATATTTTACTATCATTTTCACGTAGAGGCTGTGATAACTGAGCATTCCAAGAGAGTATCAGACCACATATTGCTAGCCAGAGAAAAGATCGAAGTTCAAACACTGAGATACAGGCTCACATCAATGTATATTGCTTTTATATCACTGTAAAGCTGAAAATATTAGATAAAAATCACTGTAAGTCAGGAACCACCTCTAATGTGAAAGTGGTGGCTGCAGTTATTAATATTTGTATCCATGTAGCTAACGGCATAATTATGACACTTAAATGATTATTGACCAATTTTTATAATATATACAGAATTAAAAAATCAGGAAATCTAGAGGAAATTATCAAAAGGGCTTAAAAAATATAGAATTATATATCTGTAAAAATTAGAGATCTCACCTTTCTCCATCAAGTTTTTTTTTTAATCTAATGCTCTAAAAAAAGTTGTTTTGGACTGGAAAAAATCTGTCCTACTTTAAAATTAAGTTGTAGAATTTTGTTTCCTCCCTCCAAAGACTTTCATAGTCATGTAAGTGATCAGTATCTCCTTTTACTATATGGGCAAAATATAGAGAGAGAATGAAATAGAGTTATGAGCAGGCTCTTATAAAAAACTCAGAAGAACAAGATGAATAGGAAACATCCTATGTAGGCAGGAAAATGTGACACAATTTTTTCCAACTTATTGGTATTCTGTTTCACTTTTTCTTAAAACCTTTCATTATCACTTATCATTCTCTTCTCCAGACAGTACCACCTTAACTGTGTTAAGGTTTAGATTCCACCTTGTTGATTATTTGGGTATGTTTTCAGTGGAGTCCTTCATGTTTTTCTAGAAGAATGTTATTTCTTCCAAACAAATAGACTAAATAGCTATTCAATAACAAAAGATGTCTAATTTAGAAGATGAGAACTTGCATTTTAACAACATAGAAGGAATGCTTTTGTCTTTTCTAAGCTCTTGTGAAGGATCACACAGAGGCAATTTCTTTTTTCCCTTTGTTAATTCATGTCTGAGCATGAGAGTGCTTAGGGGTTGAAAACATTAATAAATTACTCATAGTATACAATTTGCACCTCTTTATCACAGTCACTCTTCTTGTTCACAGGCACATTCCATGCAAGGGCATTTTAAAGATTAATAATAAAGCATTTCTTCAAGCTGATTGATTTCCTGCTGATTCACTCTACTGGGTGAGGCTTACATTTTTTCCCTCAACTTCCATTACCACCTACACCTTGGAGACAAAAGATTTTCTCATCACTACATAAATCTTTTACATGTGACTTTCCACAATGGCTGTTAACCAACCGAAAAATGTGACACAATTGTTTCCAACTTATTGGTATTCTGTTTCACTTTTTCTTAAAACCTTTCTCTTCAGCTTTATAATCAATTCCCTCAAGAGAATACAATATCCTGGCCTCCTGTGAACTAGACTCGTTTATCTTTCTTCCTTGTCTGTGACCCTGATAAGAAAGGAATCAGAAAGGCAAAATAAAAAAAAAAAAAAAAAGAAAGGCAAAAGAGTCAGTTTGTGCTTTTTAAATGTCATGTTTCACTACCATGGTCATCCTCTGTTCAAAAAAAGTCTGAAGGAAATAGAGGCCATAGACATGATAACAGTGAACCAGACTAATGTGGTCAGCTAAGCAATAAAAAGAGGGAGATGAAATTTTGTATGTATATCTTCTTTCTCTCCTACTTCTTTTTTGGACTTTCTCTTATAATATCTATCCTTCTACCCATGAACCCCGCTTTTTTTTTTCAACATGGTAGGGGATGAAACTAAGCTCCCAGTGTCCTGGCAAACACTCTAATGTTGAACTACAGTTTCAGCCTCACCTCACTCCCTTCATCGCATTACCCTAATTTCCTAGATTCACCACTAAAACACATTTGGCTGGAATGGCTATCTATGCTCTGAACTTTTCTTTGTTTCTCATTTATTTATAATATTCTTTCCCCCAAATAAACTAATCTCAGAAGATAACTCATAATAACTTTTAATTATATGATTAAAGCTTAGTGAGTTTCTATGTAGTAATGAGACCATGAAAAAAGCCTTCCTGGTCTTTTTAACCACAACATATGACATTTTCAGGCATGATGGAGGAAAGATTTTGAAGGCTTTCTTCAGTAACCCTTAAATCATATCCCACAGATGGCAGCCAGAATCTCTTGAGCTTTTGATACGGAATGATAGCAGTCAGTGATAGAATTTCGTTTTCCTTCCTTTTTATTCTTACCTATCAAACTCTACACACTGTCAGATAGTGACAGAAAAGGACTTCTACAGTTTATTGGATATTGCCTGGGAGTATCTTGTCCCTCCCCCCCCCCCACCAATAATGTGTTTTTCCTTGTTTGGCAAATGCTTATAAATATCTGGACAAAGATGTTCATGTTATTAATTATGTATACAGATTCAAAAGCTTCGCAATAGGCTCTTTTTATAAATTGAAAGAACAACAACAACCAAAAAAAAAAAAAAAAGCAGCAAAAGGATCACATTGGTTAGTACTTAGGGGCAAAAGGACATTCTGTTTTTCATGGTCCTTTCAACCCCCACTCTCAAAGCAATACCCAATTAGTGTTTGTGTATTGCAAGTGACAGCCAAATGGAGATATGGCATATGAAGCCTCTGCACAGCTCTTGCAGAGATGCACTCCCTGCTACACTAATCAAATCATTAGGATGCACTCTGCAGCCTACACGCATGCTGTGGATGGCACTTTAAAATGTTAATACCGTGGATAAATCCAAACCCATTTGAAAACTGCTCATATGCCCAATCGAAAGCACTAAAGTTCAAAGTATATTTATTTCCCATAAACACAATTCTGAAAGCTCTTTTTTTGTTTATTTAAAATAAAGAAAATCCAATTTCCCTCCGTTGCTATTAACTCGAATAACTTGAAAGTTTATTAAATTTATTTTTTAATCATCTCATCTTGGATTTTTCTAGCTTCAATCCAGTTTATGTAGCACCAGTCATAGAATTGAAAATGAAAGGTCCTACATGCTATCTTAGTTTCTTAAGAAAAAAAAATTGATAATATTAAGCACAACAATTTCTCCTTAGTGACTGAATAAACTGGCTTATTTTATAAAATATCATCCATTGCTTTTAAAACTACATCTATTTTTATGTACCATAAATCAATATTAGCTCTCCATCTCTCATTCTGCCTGTAGCTCTCTTTTCTCCCTCATCTACACATTTATTCACAGTCCACACTGCACAAAACTAGATCACACATTGCAGCTGCTGTAATCGGCGCCCCTTGCTTTTTCTTAGTCATAGGAGTCAGCTTGAGGTGCTAGAACTCTTCCTGTCCATCTGCCTAATTACTGACCAAGCAGTGCACTGGAAGTTACAATAAGCAATCACACAAAAGAAGCAGAAAACATTGATTCTCTTCTGTGAGAACAAGCAAATAAGCAGAATTTATGAAGTATGTTTTCCTTGGATTTTAACTGATATTCGTAATTAAATGAGCAGCTTCTTAAAAGCCAGCCAATGGTTTGTGCTTGAGAACCGTAGTGCATTTTGCAGTAGCAATTCTCAGTATGAGAAAAAAAGGAATGATATATTGCTGCAGTAAAAATGAAAATGCTAACGCACATATGAGTAATGTTTTCCCATTCTGAACAGTATATACTAACTCAAGCTCTGAGGAGTCATGGACTGATGCATATACCAATTTAACTCCAAATATTCTTTTGAATTTACAACCTATTTAGCATTCCTGGAAGATTATTGTCATGAAAGCAAATGCTATTGTCTACCTCAAAGATACACCTGCTTAATCAGACAATCTCTTAGATTTGCAATTGAAATTAGAATTTCTATGTAAATTCTGATTTGACAAATAATTGACAAAAACACAAATTACCTGGCCCAATATTTTATCCCAATAAGCTCAACATGTATGTAGATACATATCCCCAGAGTTCCTCCCTTTGCTTAATGGTGAGATTAAGCTTTTGATTTAGTTTGGAGTCTTTAGGTAGTCAGCCTGACAGAAACTGCTATAGTTTGGGAAGTAATGGTTGGTGGGAGGACAAATATAATTTATAATTGATCTCTAGTCTATTACTTATTGTTTCCATAACCATAATCCTGGGGCTGCTAAAGAGTAGACTTTGAAATGATAGATCTCAGAGGAAGTATTGAATTTTAAAGAGCGACACCAAATTCCCTAATGAGTCTTTCTTCCTTTCTTCTATTTGTAGTAATAGAAATCATTTAACTGCATCATGCCCACGACTTCACACCCTGTAAAACTAGCAAAGAAATGTATTCCATGACTTAATTGGATATTTCAGAAAAATCCAATCAGGATTATGTGATCAATACATTCTTGTTGACATAAGTGTCAATTTTCAAAGGAAAACACAAGCTCTAACTGAATTGTCGCATTGCCTTTTGCCCTTTTTTCATTTGTTTTCTTAAATTACAAACTGGGGTCTACTCTGAAGAGCTGAAAGGAAAAAAATCACATGACTCATACTAGTGAAAAAGCAACCACAAAAGGACCTAAGGATAAAGCAATGCACAAAATGGAATTATTTGTTTCTGGATATCCTAAAAGCTCAGTTTACTGTAACCAGATATGAATGTATCAAAAAGGTAGATAAAATAGTTCATTATTCATCACTTAAGGCAGTTATAAAAGGACACATTTTCATCAACAGTGGGATGAATTATTAGAAACCTGAGCTATTCAATCTATATTCGGTTCTTGCTAAGTGAATAGTGTGGAGGTGTGTAGATTGCTGTTAAATAAGATCCTAATTGAGAGTTTACTTTTCTGTGAGCCCAGAGCAAAGCAGTCAATTTTGATCATCTTTTTGCAGCGTGAAGTTTCGGTTTAGCCTAAAGATTCAAGCTGTATTAAAAAATGCACCTTATCTACCATTAACTTTGAATGTCTTTGAAATTGTAAATTATTCCTCTATCTCACAGTTCTATAGAATATCCTGCCTTATGGTATGGTGCTTGTAAAAATTAGTGTTGGTTGTTAACTTGACAGGATCAAGAATCATTCAGAATATAATCCTCTCCCTGTAAATCAGTCTTTTAAACCATAAACTCCCAAGGTTTATAGAAGTCCAAGATTCTTCCAATTCTGTGGGTTTTGTTTTCCTACATGACTATAATGATCACACAATTTTAGTCAAATGTCAATGTTATTCTTCATGGTATAGTTGCAATATTATTCATTCTAAGTTGACTAGACAATCTATAAAATAGGGATAAAAATGATATGTCAAAGGCTCATCCATTAGATTTATTTACTATTACAAAAATAAGTGATACAACAAATGTTGCTTTCAGTTAAGTCAGTGTCACAGTTTGGACAATGAAACTATTGTTGGTATGTAGTGTTTAAGTACTACAAAAAGCTCAAGAGCTACCAGAACAATAATTTCAATGAAGTTTGGAAATTGCATTTCCCCTGACTCACATTGAAAATACAAGAAAAATTATACTATCCTTGTTAAGTCACTTAACTAGAAAATGATACAATAAAGGATAGGTCAGCAATGGATCCCCATAGCTCCCCCATTCACAGTAGGAAAGTAGGTTTAAAATATTGTTGGTTAGTTGTAAGTCATTGCAGAAGAAAACTTCCTAACTATACATAACTCAATTTCATTAGAAGGTTGCAGAAGAATCAGTATTTAACCCAATTTTAATTGAGATGACTTTGTAGTTGATTCATCAGAAGATATAACCATTTCTTGAATTGATGAGCCCGTACTGGGTGGATAGTTCATTGGGAAAAGCACTTGGTGCACAAGCAAAACGACCAGACTTTAGATCCCTGTATCCCATTTAAAATGCCATGTGAGTGTGGCAGCCTGCATGTCATTGCAATAATTTCAGCTGTGAGAGCCAGAGACTTGCAACCACCAAAGCAAGCTGGCAAGACAGACAATCCAAATCTGTGATCTCTGGTTAGAAAATGAGTCTTACAACAATATGATTGAAGGGTTAGATAGAATGTTTCTCCTGATATCAATTTCAAACCTCACAGGCAGGCACACTCATGTGCACATGCACCTGAACACACCACACACACACAAACACACACAGAGACAAGGGCATGCACATATATATACATGTACCCAACACACACAAATACACATGAAAATAAAGAAAAAGAGAAGACAATGGCCAAGTGTTTGTAAGAAAAACCTATAAATTTTTCACATGATAAAAAACTGTTAATATCACCACAAATTCATGTAAAGATACTATCTCCATTGAACAGAATTCTAGTGATACACTCCTCTAAAAACTGAACACCATAGAATTTGCTGAAATTTAGAAATATTATGAAGACAGAATTCTGAACACCTTCTTAAAATGGTTTTTATCATTGGCCAATCACCAACATCTTTACATTGAAGGTCCGAATGATCAAATAGGACTAAAATGCTTTGTTGCTGCTGATCAATAGCAGTTGTTCTATTTATAGAATCCAAGAAAATCTTAGAATGGTTGAAGTCAAAAATAACATGTGATCTACATACATTCTTCCTTAATTACATGAGATGAACACTTGCATGAGTTGGTTTACAAATATGCAAAAAATTTACGAAAAATACCATTATAAAAACAAGGCGTTGCAGGAACAGCAAAACTGGAAGGAAAAAAATCCATAACTCAGAACATCAGAGACCCTACATTAATCACCAGGAACCAGGCCAGCCTAATCTCTCCCCATCCTAAAGCTCAGGGAAATTTGTGGAAGAGGGGGCAGTAAGATTGTAAGAGCCTAAAGATGGGGAGGAGCAACGATATGCAAGATACTCCACACAATTTAGGGCCAAAGTAATCATAATAGGACTTTGCATGACCTGCGCAATGACCAACTTATCATTGACTCCCCCCCCAAAGTCTAGCATGGATCATAGGCACTAGGATCCTTAGAGGCAAGGGAATAACAGCCACAATAGTGTTCCTATACTAAAGGGGAACACAAAAAAGAGCTTTAGGCAATGCTACTGAGTCCTTACACCTCATCAGAGAGGAGGACCCAGAGGGAAGTTTGACATGCACAGTAAAGGATGCTCCAGGAATTGGGGGGAAGGGAGTACTGAGAGAGAGGGAGGGAGGAAAGGAAGGGGAAAAAAGGGGAGGGAACAAGGGGATGCAGGGACGGGTGGAGGGAAGGAGGGGAGTGAGGTATCTATCAAGTTTGTATGAGTGGAAA
Organism: Typhlomys cinereus; assembly: GCA_023101885.1. Lineage (NCBI taxonomy): Eukaryota > Metazoa > Chordata > Mammalia > Rodentia > Platacanthomyidae > Typhlomys > Typhlomys cinereus. The sequence goes on from JALPQD010000180.1 coordinate 1,367,007, forward strand.
AAATACACTATAAAAAAAAAGAAATGTTATGAAGAAAACACAGTGATTCTTTTTGACCTCTAGCTGCTCTCTGTACTTAAATATCATACCCAGTAAGTGAGAAAGAAAAGTCTAAAGTAGAGATTTCTAATAGAAGGTGGCACTCTCCATTAGTCAAGATTAAGGATGTCACATTAGTCTCCACAAGAAATGTAAATTAATAATTTCAAAAAATTTTTGAAGTTAGAATTAGGTTTTAAGTAGAGCACTCCCCACACTCAAAAGCTGGAGGCAGGAGTAGAGGGAGTTCAGCATCTTGGCTACATAATAAGCCAGGCTGGGTTTGTGAAGCCTTGTTGCAAAGAACAAGGACAACAAAAACAAATTTAACACCTAAACTCTAGCCTCAAAGGGCAGGAGCTGAAGTAAGTGGCAGGGATAGATGACTATTCACATGGGAAATAGAAGCTATCTTGATTACAGCTACTCCAAATTGAATATTTGGGAGAGGAGGCACTTAATTATAAGATTTTGGAATTTGAACCAAGTATTTTTGTAACAACTGAGTGTTATGCCTTTATTAAAAATTAAATTTAATCAAAATAATAGAAAATTATTTAACACTGATTCAAAGATTTCTCGCTAGACTATTTAGACAAGAGATTACTATCCATATTAGCCATCAGAGGTCTGATTACTACAGGGCACTTCACAGAGCTTTTGCACAATATTTCTTTCAAACATTAAAAAACCTGCACTAGACTATAGCTCAGTTATTAGAGTACTTACTTAGCATGCACAAAACTCTAGATTTGATCTTCAGCATGAAGCAGAAAATCTTGTTAAAGGTTATCATAGCTAGCAAGTTTTAAGCTGGTTTGGGCTACATGAGATAATGTCTCAACAAAGCAAACCAAAACAAAAAAATAACACTAGGAAACACTGTCTTCTTTGCTATGGAGACATTTAAAATCTATGAAATAATTCTAAAATTTGTAAACTATATCAAAATAATTTTATGAGTGGTGGAAAGGGTCGATTTTCAAAGCAGATGAAATAGATTCTTATCTATGTGATATGGATTCAAGAGGAATTTGGGAAGGCCACATGCCCCGAACTACCTCCTTCATTAATGGCTGAATTCTCATTTTTATGATTTGTTAATTTAAGGAATCCAAATCAGACAAGCTTTAACACATATCTCATCCCTAAATTAAATATAATTATTCCTGAGGAGACTGACATGGTGATCTTTTTGTAATCATCAGTTATTAATAGTACATTAATTTATCTGCTGAATTTGAAAATCTGGCCCTCGTTTAAAGACTTGAAAAGGGACACTATGACAGGATTACAGCATGACATAATATTAAAATAAAGGAGACAGGAAGAAAAATTCGCTTACTTCATAAAAAAAAGCCTTCATAAGTTGGTCCTGTCCGTAAACACAGATAACTGATGAATCAAAATTTTTATAAGGCAGAGTAGCAATAAAAGTCAGAATGTGGTTGTATGAGCTAGCATTGTAAATTGAAAAACTAAGTCTTAGATAGAAGAGTATTTAGATATAGTACAGAATGCAAAGATAGAGACTTAAAATGGTGAAAAGAGGTTGAGTGAACTCAATTTGTAGAAATATCTACTTTTCAATACCAACATAAAGGGATCTAAGAGAAAAAGTGATGAGGATATGTTTGAGCTTTGGATCTTAGGAATAGTAGAATATGTCTGGAAACGTGACAGAGGTTTATGTCAACTTCCTTCAGTGATACTTGACTATTTAGATATGGGAGCAAAGAAAACATATAGAAGAGTCAGATTATGAATAAGAAAATATCTTATGCATCAACTTGCAGTTGAATCAATGTTTTTCCACATAAAGACAGAAGCGGTCATTCATACTGAGAATTAAAATGTTCTCCAAGCAATTACAGTTGAAGCAAACTTTTACAGAAAGTATGAGTATGATCTATGAGAAACATTGGGAAAATAAATACCTCTATAGCACTAAACCAGAAAGTGGGAAATGACCTGATAGTTCCTTAATTATACCATTATGGTCTAATAGCAAAATCAGTCTTGAAAATTCAGATTCACAGTTTCAAGTTCTATTGGTTTAGCAAAGGTTTTAAATCTAATTATCTTAAGGCTAAAAATCTTTCTTGCAGACACTGAAGAATTTGATGATGATTTAGAGTATTTACGCCCATTAAAGATGATCATTAAAGAGAGACATTCTGGATAAGTTGAAGATTAGAAATTGAAACTGCCTCCATGTGACCCAGTTGTAAAGAACTGATATAAAAAGATTCTATTCTATTCTATTCTATTCTATTCTATTCTATTCTATTCTATTCTATTCTATTCTATTCTATTCTATTGAGAGAAAAATGAAGAACTTCCTAAGTTCACAAAGGCAGATACAAAACAACTGAAAAGGACCCAGAAAAAAAAGAAGTTGATCCACCAGAAAGAAGCCAAACTATAACACAGCTCCACATAACTGCATCCCAGTGAATGAGAGGAATCAAAAATCCTCCAAAAGGTAAGCCAGGGACCCTCCTGAAAAGACACTGGCAATCCTCACCTAAGGATAAGTCTAAGTAAACTTCACATTTAGCTGCAGATTTTCTTGAGACTGATTCTACCAGTGTATATTTCAGCAGTGGAAAGGAATTCCATTTTGTCATTTTATTTGACTTTAAAGGTAACTGCCAGGAAGCATCTTGAGAAGGATCTTGTTTAGATCTAAAGTATCCTGGGGGACTGACAGGTAAAACAACTACAAGTCAGATAACTTTACTTTAAACCATCATGTCCCCAAGCTGAGAGGCATTCTTTGGAGGACGTTTGGACTACTGGACTTTTGGGAAAATTCATGCTACAGGAGGGTAGGCTGAGGAAGTGAAGTATATAACACCACCCTTCTTCCTAGTCCTCATACACTGAAAAATAACACTGGAGTTCGGTAGCCCTGTGCTTGAGATCAGGGGATGAGTCAATCTCTAAACCATTTAACTGCTCTTATATAGAACCCTGAAATATATCCCTTCTAGCAGGGTAATTCATAGGTGAATTTCTAAATATGAAGACAGGGTCTCTGCTGACACAGATCACATGGTTGCTTCCTTCATGCCAAATGTACTTGGGAGATATCACCTGATAGAACATTAGCTACCTCAGACGATACCAGCTGGGCGATTTCAGGAGGACATAAGGTATCTCACAGACTGTAAAGATATATGTGCACTGCAGAGGGCCCTGGTTCTCAAAGAAAGGAGGGAGGGAACTAAAGTACAGACTGATGTAGATGAAGCTGGTAACATGTTCAGTAAAGGTTGAGCATCAAAATAAACCATAGGCAACACAAAAATCCTAAATTTCAACTGACTGTTCCTGTGTATATAACAAGCAGGTTTCCAGTTTCAAGAACCCAGAAAGAAGCTGTTCCAACTCTTATTTCTTTCGAGATTTTAAAAAATCCTTGTATTTGCACTTTTCCTCCTTTAAGCAATGTTTTTATTTGTCACATTTTTGAAAATTGTGCTTATTTTTTTTCACTCTGAGCATTCATTATTCTTTTCATTTCCTTTATCTTTATTTTTTCTTTTTTTCTTTTTTGGAGTTGTGTTTCCTTAACCCACTCAATACTATCCTGTGTGTGATAGGTTTACTTTTTCATAAGACTACTTACCTTAATAATTTTTATTCTCTTTTTTTCACCCCACAGCGCTCCATCGGTCGGGACCCGTGCGCACGGTCCAGCCGGGCCTCACCCCGCGACTTTAGACTCCAACCAGAACAAACCGGCAGAAAAAGGCCAAGAAAGCCTGACCCAGGATAACGACTTTCAAAATATGATCATTACCATGTTCAATACTATGAAAGAGGAAATCAGGGAGGAATTACATAATCGAATCAATTGCTTTGAAGAGGAACACAACAGACATTTGGAAGAGTTGAGAAAAACAGTGCAAGAAACAAAAACTGGCATAGAGCAGTTAAAACAGACTCAAGCAGAGTTTAAAACTGAGCTACAAGACAAGTTATCTTCAACCCAGAACTCCACAGAGAGTCTTATCAACAGAACTAATGAAGCAGAAAACAGAATTTCAGACCTTGAAAATAAAGTGGGAGTACTAACCAGCTCAATGGAAGAGGTTGTTAAAGCCAAAAAGATACTTGAGAGAAATATCCAATAGATATGGGACACCCTGAAGAAGCCTAACATGCGTATTCATGGAATACCAGAGCAAGAATCTCAAAATACCAACCCCGAGGAAATTTTTCAAACGATCATCAAGGAAAACTTTCCTCATCTAAAAAAAGAGAGGCCCATCCATATACAAGAGGCATTCCGCACCCCAAACAGATACGACCAAAACAGAAGATCACCATGGCAAACAATAGTCAAAACACTCCACATTCAAGATAAAGAACTGGTGCTGAGAGGTTCAAGGGAGAAAAAACAAGTCACTTTTAAAGGTAAACCTATTAAAATAACAAATGACTTCTCAGTCGAAACAGTAAAAGCAAGAAGAGCTTGGAGAGACATACTGCAAGTATTGAATGAGCAAAAATGTCAACCCAGGCTGATTTACCCTGCAAAACTATCGGTCATGATCGAGGGAGAAAGAAAGACTTTCCAGCACAAAGACAACTTGAAGGGATACATGTCCACCAAACCAGGCCTTCAAAAAATGCTAGAAATGATACTCAAGCGTGAAGAAAAAAACAGGCATATCCAGGAGAACAGAAGGCAAATATAACACCATTAAAAGCGAAGCACTATACTTATAAAAACTACTAAACATAATAAATGTCTAGAATTAAAAATAGTTTCTCCATTATAACACTAAATGTTAATGGAATTAACTCACCGATCAAGAGACACAGATTACAAACATGGATTAAAAAACACAATCCATCAATCTGCTGCCTGCAGGAAACCCATCTCACCAAAAAAGATAGGCACACTCTAAAAATAAAAGGCTGGTCAACAATTCTACAAGCTAATGGAAGCAGAAAACAGGCAGGGGTAGCCATTATGTTATCAGACAAAGTGGACTTCAAACCAAAGAAAATTATAAGAGACGCGGATGGATATTACATTTTAGTCACAGGTACAATTCACCAGGAAGACTTCACAATACTGAACATATATGCACCCAATATAGGCCCCTCCACATTCATTAAGAAAACCCTACAGCATCTAAAGCAAGAAATCAATCCCCAAACGATAATTCTTGGGGACTTCAACACCGCCCTCTCAACATGGGATAGATCAACAGGTCAAAAGCTTAACAGAGACACTTTGGAACTTAATCACACCCTGAAAGAAATGGACCTTACAGATCTCTAACAAACTTTTCACCCACGCACCAAAGAATACACATTTTTCTCAGCAGCACACGGAACTTTCTCCAAAATAGATCACATATTGGGCCACAAAACGAATCTACACATATACAAAAAAGTTGAAATTCTAATCTGTGCCCTATCAGATCACCACGGCCTAAAGCTGGACATCCACAACACATCCAACAAGAGAAAATACACTAACTCCTGGAAACTTAACAATATGATGCTGAATGACAACTGGATTCAGGAAGAAATTAAAATGGAAATTCAAAATTTCCTGAAAGTGAATGATAACAAAAATACAACTTACCAAAATCTCTGGGACACAATGAAAGCTGTTCTAAGAGGTAAGTTCATAGCTCTTAATGCCTACATCAAAAAAAGGGAAACATCAGAAATAAACAACTTAACAATGCAGCTTAAAGCTTTAGAGAAACTAGAGCAATGTGATCCCAAAAGTAGTAGAAGAGAGGAGATTAGCAAAATAAGGGGAGAAATATCTGAAATCGAGATTAAGAAAATGATAGAAAAAATCAACCAGTCAAAAAGCTGGTTCTTTGAAAAAAATCAATAAGATTGATACACACCTAGCTAAATTAACCAAAAGCAAGAGAGAGAAAACCCAAATTAACAAAATTAGAAATGAACATGGAGTTATCACTACGGATACCCAAGAAATCCAGAGAATTATAACATCATATTTCAAAAACTTGTACTCTGTGAAGTTTGACAACACAAAAGAGATGGATGAATTTCTAAGTAAACACAACCTACCTAAATTGAATCAGGAAGTTGGGAATTATTTAAATAGTCCTATAACATACAAGGAAATTGAAGAAGTAATCTCGAATCTTCCCACCAAAAAATGTCCTGGGCCAGATGGATTCAGCACAGAATTCTACCAGACATTTAAGGAGTTAATAACACCAATACTCCTTAAACTGTTCCATCAAATAGCAAAGGAAGGAACACTACCAAATTCCTTCTATGAAGCTAATATCGTTTTAATCCCAAAACCTAATAAAGATTCACTTAAAAAAGAAAACTATAGGCCGATCTCTCTGATGAACACAGATGCAAAGATTCTCAACAAAGTCTTAGCAAACCGGATTCAAAAACATATCAAAAAGATCATTCACGGGGACCAAGTAGGCTTCATCTCCGGCACACAAGGTTGGTTCAAGATATGCAAATCAATAAATGTAATTCATCATGTAAACCAGTTCAAAGTCCAAGACCACATGATACTCTCGATAGATGCAGAAAAAGCTTTTGACAAGATCCAACAGCCTTTTATGATCAAAACGCTAGAGACTGTAGGAATGAAAGGAACCTTTATCACTATAATAAAAGCTATATACAACAAGCCCACAGCAAGGATTATGCTCAATGGGGAACAATTGGAAGCATTCCCACTTCGATCAGGAACTAAACAAGGCTGTCCAGTCTCACCACTTCTATACAATATTGTACTTGAAGTGTTAGCTGAAGCCATAAGACAAGAAAGGGACATAAGAGGGATTCAAATCGACAAGGAAGAAGTCAAGCTATCCCTATTTGCAGATGACATGATCTTCCACCTGAGTGATCCCAAAAACTCCACCGGGAAGCTCCTGGAACTAATTGAGAAGTTCAGCAGGGTGGCAGGATACAAAATAAATGTGCAAAAATCAGAGGCCTTCCTATATGCCCAGAATGAAAGAAGTGAAAAAGCCTTGAGAGAAACAATCCCATTTACTATAGCCCCTAAAAAAATGAAATACTTTGGTATAAACCTAACCAAGGAGGTAAAAGACCTTTACAATGAAAACTTTAAAACCTTAAAGAAAGAAATAGCAGAAGACACCAGAAGGTGGAAAGAACTCCCATGTTCCTGGATTGGTGGAATCAACATTGTAAAAATGACCATCCTACCAAAGGCAATATACAAATTCAATGCTATACCAATTAAAATCCCAAAGCAATTCTTTAAAGAAGTTGACCAAATAATCTCAAAATTCATATGGCGGCACAAAAGACCCAGGATAGCAAAGACAATCCTGAATAACAAAAACACTGCTGGAGGTATTACCATACCAAACCTTAGTCTATACTACAAATCCATAGTTATAAAAACTGCCTGGTACTGGCTCCAAAATAGACACACAGATCAATGGATAAGGGTTGAAGACCCAGATATAAGCCCACAAAAATACAGCCATTTGGTCTTTGACAAAGGGGCCCAAAGAATCCAATGGAAAAAGAACAGCATCTTCAACAAATGGTGCTGGCAAAACTGGATCTCCACATGCAGAAGATTAAAGCTGGACCCATACTTGTCACCATGTACAAGACTTAATTCCAAATGGATCAAGGACCTTGATATAAGGCCAGAGACTATAAAAACCATAGTTGAAAGGATAGGGAACTCCCTCGAGCTGATTGGGCAAGGCCAACATTTCCTAAACAGACATCCAATGGCACAGTCACTGCTACCAACTCTCAACAGTTGGGATCTGGTGAAATTAAAGAGCTTCTGTTCAGATAAAGAGATTGTAACACGAGCTCAAAGGCAACCCACAGAATGGGAGAAAATTTTCACTAACCACATATCTGACAGAGCTCTACTGTCCAGAGTGCACAAAGAACTTAGAAAACTAAACTCCAAGGAAAACAATGGCCCAATTAAAAAATGGGCCCTGGAACTTAAAAGAAACTTTACCAGGGATGAAATTAAAATGTCTAACAAATATCTGAAAAAATGCTCCACTTCCTTTGCCATCAGGGAAATGCAAATTAAAACTTCCCTGAGATATCATCTCACCCCAGTCAGGATGGCAAAAATCCACAATACAAACAACACCAAATGCTGGAGAGGATGTGGAGAGAGGGGAACTCTCCTACATTGCTGGTGGGAATGCAGGCTCATACAGCCACTCTGGCGAGCCGTCTGGAGATTTTTAAAGAAATTAAAGATTGAAATGCCATATGACCCTGGTATCCGACTTTTGGGAATAACCCCCCATGCAGCAGAGGTTCACCTCGATAGCACAAGCTCAACCATGTTCATATCAGCACTGTTTACAATAGCACAGTCATAGAATCAACCCAAATGTCCAACAGTTGACGAGTGGATAAGGAAACTGTGGTACATCTATACAATGGAGTACTACTCAGCCATCAAAAATGATGAATTACTGGAATTTGCTGGGAAATGGATGTCATTAGAAACAATTATATTAAGTGAAGTATCCCAAACCCAGAAAATTAAGCGCTGTATGTACTCCCTAATAGGTGGCTCCTAGTACCAAACTCACCCAACCCACATTGAGACACTCAAAAGTAAACCTATGTAACACAGTAATTGCAAGGATTATGAACAAGAGAGATGGGGTAGGAGGGCCACACTAGAAACAAGGAGAGAGGGGACCATGTTACAGCAGAGAAAATAGGCCTCCATCAAGGTCTGCAAGTAAGTAATGAGAAACCTGGTTAAGTTCACAGATGTTCTTTCCTGATCTCACCAGAAGGGGAGGGCATATAGTCTAGCAGATAAAAAGTAATCATTTTGCAAATGGGTGATTGACCCCTCCCTCACTGAGGTTTCCTAGTTTTATTACATCCACCCTTGAATGTGCTATTATAACAAGACTCCAGTTTAACAGCTTTTTGTCTCTGGCCAGGGGGTGACATACAGTGCCCAGCAGGATGGAGTGAAGGGCATTGCAGGAGGAGCAAAACTGAAAAAGAAAATCAACAAACCACAATCCAGAACTTCAGAGACTCTATGTCAATCACATAGAACTAGGCCAGCCTAATCTCTCCCCATCCTGGAGCTCAGGGACATTTGCGGAAGAGGGGGCGGTAAGATTGTAAGAGCAAAAGGATGGGAGGAACAACAATTTGCAAGATTCTCAACAATAGTTGGGGCCAAAGCAATCATAATGGGACTTTGCATGCCCTGCGCAATGTCCAGCGCACTGTTGGCCTCATAAAGTCTAGCATCTGTTAAGGGCACCGAGATCCCTGGAGGCAAGGGATTGACAGCCATAGTAGTGCTCCTATGCTTAAGGGGAACAAGAGAAAGGGCTTATGGAAATGCCACTGGGTCCTTATATGTCATCAGAGAGGAGGACCCAGTGGAGAGTCAGGCGTACACAATAAAGGACTCTCTGGGAATTGGGGGGGAGGCACTGGGGGAAGGGGTGTGCGAGGAAAGGGAGGAGGGGATTCGGGGGGAGGAGGGGGGAAGGAGGGAACTGGTAAAAAAATTTTAAAATGTATAATTACATTTTTAATAAAAAATAATTTTTATTCTCCATACACTAACTTTGCTTTTGAAATTTATCATTCTTGGGATTTTATGTTTTTATTTTTATTTTTTTACTTTTATCTAGCATTTTGTATTTCACTCTTATTGTTTTTCACTTTATATGATTCCTCTCCACTCTTCTTTTTTTCTTTCAATTTTTTGAACATGCTATTCTACAAATTTTCTCCATTCCTTGCCTCCTTCCTTTATCTCACTCATTTACTACTTCCCCACTTACTATATTAAACATTTAATGCATACTTTGCAAGTCTTTCCATTTGCTTTTTTATAATAGTTGATGATGCATTACTTAAATATAATAAATTTTAAGTGCATGAGTATAGCTATATGGTTCGCTGATAGTGCTTTTCCTGCAATTTACTTTTGCCTATCTGGAAAATCTTTCATATTGAGCCTTCATGAGCATTTTATTCAATAATTAGAATCCCAACTAAAACAGGAAGATATATCAAAGCCAATAAATATGAAAGTGGCATCTGAGAAATACATGACACATTAAATTTCAAAAGACAGTATTATTCCTTCAAAAGATAATTCAACTATGGAACTCAAAAATGAAAAAAAAAGCTTCCTAGTAGAAATGATGAGATACCTCACAGAAAATTCAAATGAGATGAACCGAGTTCCAGGATCTGGATCTGTAAGTCACAAAAATGGAGGAAGGTTTAGAAAATGGATGAGAAAATCAGGAATGTGGGGAAAAAAAGTCATCAACATAGAAGAAAAATTCAACAAGGAAAATTAACAGTCTGACAGAAAACTGAAATGTTGAAAACAAAAAGCTCAATGAATCAATAAATTTTAGTCAAATAGAAGAAAGCACATCAGGGATAGAGGATAAGGTGAAGGAAATACTGCATTCAAAAAATCACACAGAAAAAAATGTTTAAGAATTCTGGAATATGATTCAGAAACCAAACATAAGAATCTATAGGATTGAAGAGTCAAGAGAAAAAAAATGAAGGAATAGAGAATGCATTAAATAAAATTATAGCAGAAAATTTCCCACATCTGTAGAAGGAAATGAACAGCTAAATATAAGAGGCATTTAAAGAATGAGAATAATTTATTTTAATCACACTGATTCATAGTGGAATAAAATGACAAAGCAGTAGAGTAAGAAAATATAGAAACTAAAAACATTTGTGTATAGAGCCATACATTCTTTAATGATAAGAATTTTTTTTTAAATCTTGGAACTGAATAAAATGAAAACACTAATTAGCAGAACCTTAGGAATATAGCTGTGGCATTTTTAATAGGAAAGTCTATAGCTATGCATGCTTACATTGAAATATCACAGATCTCAGTCTGGTGAGATAACTCAGTGGGTAAAGACATATATATAAGTCATGCCCCTTAAGTTTGATCCCCAAAGCTCATATGGTGGAAAGATTTAGTTCTGACCTCTCTGCTATACCATATATGTACACATATCTTCTCTCTCTTTCTCACTCTTTCTCTTAATCTCTATCACTTATTTCTTTCCCTCCATTTCTCTCAAATACATAAGCAAAATATTTAAAAATCTGATATCTCAAGTAAGTAATCTTTGATCTTGGAAAACTAATAACAAGGAAAACCTAAGAGTAGTAGTAGCAAAAATAATAAAGATCAGGGTTGAAAATAATGAAATGGAAACTAGAAAAGTACATAGAACAAAACAAAAACATGCTTCATTGGAAAGATAAATATGACTGATAAACCCATAATCAAAGGAAAGAGGGAAGACCCAAATTAATAAAATCAGAGGTAAACAGTAGGAAGTTCTAATGAAACTATAGATTCAATGTAATCCCCAACAAAATGCCAACAATGTTCTTCATGAATTAGAAAAAAATCCTAAAAGACCTGAAATGGTAGCATAAAAGACCTGGAATTGTCAAAATGACTGATCAGTTTACAAGTCTCTTTCACTCCATTGTTTCACAGTTGTCTTCCAATAACTATATTTTAAAATTCTTTAATAAAATAACTAACTAACAGGGCATTAGTTTGACAGTGCTCACAAATTTGGGCATGCATCATATCACAATGACAATCAAGAAGGTGGCAAGTCACTGCCAATCATATTGAAGAAATAATTTTATAATGAAGAATTCAAAACAAATCAATATGAGCGTTTTTTATATGTGTTTCTATTTCAGCATGAACTAAATGACAATAATTTTCCTATTCCTGGTAAATTATATCTTGGGAGATAATTCTATTTTTTCCCCAATCATACACACTCAATAGGTACCCCGGTCCTCTTCCTCCCTCCATCCCTCCCCAGTCCCCCTTGCACCCTACCTCCTTCCTCTTCCTTTCCCCTCTCCCAGTGTCTCCCCCTTCTCCCCTCCCATCTCCTGGAGCATCCCCCTGTGTGAACGCCAAACTTCCTTCTGAGTCTTTCACTCTAGTGAGGTTTAAGGTCTCAGTGGCATGGCCACAGCCCCTCTCCCTGGTTCCCCCTTAGTATGGGGACATTATTATGACTATTAATCCCTTGCCTCTAAGGATCCTACTGCCTGTGATCCATGCTAGAACCAGGGGGTCATCGACATGTCAGTCATTGTGCAAGTCATGCAAAGTCACACTATGGTTACTGCGGCCTTAACTTGTGTGGAGTATCATGCATATCGTTGGTCCTCCCCATCTTTAGATCTTACAATCTTGCCATCCCCTCTTCTGCAAGTTTCCCTGAGATTTGGGATGTGGAGATACTTGGCTGGTCTGGTTCCAGGTGATCAATTCAGGATGTTTGGTGTTCTGAACTATGGTTTGCTGTTGTTTTCAGTCTTGCTGTTTCTGCACCACCCTTGGAGGAGATAATTCTTGGTGTATTTAGGTCCTGGTAGAAATAATTCTTCCACTCTCATCAAGAGAGACCAGGCCCAACAGAAACTCTATCCTTTGCCAATTTGTAACCTTGAATAAGTATCTTCACATCTGTAAGCTTTACTTTTGTTGTCAGCAAAATGGAAACTTTAGTCAAGATGAATATGCTATAATTTAAATGAAAATACCTTTCATAGAACATGTCCTTTTTTCCTAGTGTATATTAGTTGTACAAAATAATGTGCTTTGTTGTGACATTTTCATATCTGTTCATAATGCATTTTGAAAATATGTACCCCATTAACTCTTCTTATCCCTCTCATTCATTTTATTACTGTCTCTATCCCTAATAAAACCATTTCATTTTTTGTGTTATTTTTATATCAAAATTTTCTTTCCTATGTGAAATTTATAAAAAAATGTCATTTATGCAGTTTTTTAGTCCATGGATCAAAGAAGAGATACTCCTTAGAATATAAATGGAAGGTAGGAAGAGGACAGACTAAAGGATTTATTTTCTTATGAGCACAGTAGAACTAAAAATGGTTGAAGTTAAAATAACATGAGTGCTGGTGTCTTTTCTCATGGGTCTCTGCTGTTAATAACCCATTCAAAAAGTGGTAGAAAACAAGAAAGAAGATTCAATTAAAATCAATTTCTGTAGATATTTTTGATTCTTTTCATTTTTTCCAAAATCTGTTGCAAAATGCAAAATTTGCTTTCATAAGACTTTTGGATATAAATTTTGGAATAAATTCACTTCACTCTCTAACTATTTGAATTTCATTTTATTTACGATCAAGCGAATCTTTTCAAACCCTCTCTATACACATAATTGAAAAATCCCTATGAAGCAATATAATCTTATTTCTAATATGTGTGAAAATTTTATAAAATCTTAGCACTGAAAAGAAAAGAAGGATCTTATCATATCACCAATACTATAAAGTTATTCAAACAACTAGATAAATATGACACTTGCAGAAATTTGCTCAGATTTCTTCGTAAAATAAACTGGCTCACTAGATAATTCTATGGTGAAGTCCATTTGATAGTTAAGGCTCATGTAATTTGTTACAATAATAAGCTTTAGTAAGAAGAAGAGAATGGGAACAACTTTAGGGACCCTAACACCCTCAAGAAAATGATACTTTATTCAACAGGACTACTAAAAACAGCAGATCGAAGGAAAAACTTAATTTCCACAAATTAGAAGCTGATCGATAAAATGCCTCTGGGAATTTATCAGCTTAGAATAACCAAGAGAACCCATTCCCTTCAGTAGCAGACAATTGCCTAGAAATTTACTGCAGTAACTGTTCTGGCATGATTAGTAACAAGTAACCTAAATGAAATAGCCTCCACAGTATGTTATAGTTTCCTTCACTTAAAAAATAATTACGTGTCTATGATCATCAAGGAAAAATATGTGTATGTGGAGACTATGCATCATTCAATCATGTGAGCAGGCACACCCATGCATTATACACAGGCTCACTAACGATTTTTTAAAAATATCTGATTGATGTGGCCGCTTAGAAACCAATTGTATCCTTGTAGCTTCAAGTTGCAAAAATCAATTTTGCACTGATTTAACAGATTGCTTTAGCATGGGAGAAACAGAGCAATCAATGGTGATGTCAGCAGCCTCTTTGTCATGCAGACCTAAAGGAGTTGGCTAGTATAATCAGTCTGAAGCAAGGAGCAGCCACTGTTGCCAATATTATCTGTGAATGTTCACTTTCTTTGGTGCTGAAGAAATCTGATATAAATAAAGGGAAGAAAACTGAAGTTTGAAGTGAAGCTAAAAGCAAAGCATATATCCAGTACCATGTATATAATATATGATGAATATATATATGTACATATATATGGTGAATTAGTGTTTATGAAAACAGGAGAGATTTACAGAAAGAAGATGGCTTATATTCTATGAAAAAGTAAATTTGAATTGTTATGGGGAGCTTAAAGATAATGCTAGAGCTGGTGGATAAAGGGATGGAGGGATAATGTTCAAAGAAGGAAATTTCAGTTGCTGGTATTTGGAAAAGTTGTGAGTTTAAGGAAGGCTCACATGTATAATAGCTAGGAAAGAAAGAAGGCAGAGGACAAATATGTTTCATATTAAGTACTTGTCAGAATTCATCCAGTGTCAATAAATGGAAAAGAATATGGGAATTACTATGTAGTCATTCAGAAACTTCCTTAAATTGAGACTACTTGATATACAGTACTTATAAAGCATTTTGAAAAGGTTAACATTACAAACATAATTGCACAAGAATTGTACAAGAATGAATGACCAGTTAGTTATTACATCCATTCTACTTTCTTCCCAAGAGGCAGTCTTATCATATTGCTCAGAATTTTTTATAGTTTTTCTTCTGAGAATCCTAAATTATGTCAGATTTATATCACAATTTTTTCAATTCCTATGAAATAGCTATAGGAATGTGGTAAAAATCATAAAGGAGGGAAAAACTTATCAGTTCTATAAAATGAATTTATATGATTTTTATCAATTCATTAAGGTAATCATTTATTCAGCTAATAAAGGATAGCACAGAATTCAATTCTGAATCCCAAGAAGGGACAATGAGTGAGGACAATTACTGCTTGTGACTATACTCCAGAAAAGACAAGTGGGATTTCACCTAAATTACTAACATTTTCATTGTTCTATGAATACTTTTTCCAGATAAAGTGAAATTCTGCCAAGTAGGTAACCAAAATTAATAAATATCTGAAATGAACATAAGAAACATTGTTTTCCATTGATTTCCACATTCCCTTTGAATTTACTTGACTGCACTAATTAGGAAGAGTTAGAAATCCAAAACTAATTACAAGTTCTGGACAGAAACCCAAAGACGGATCTAATTTTGTCTATTTAGAAATATTTGAATGCCTATCATACACAAGACTGTGTGAAGGGAAATACAAAGTATATCAATCCATGATGGTTGACTTTTAAGTAACTGCTACTCTAATAGTAGAGATGAAACATGCAGGCACATAAATAAACATGAATAACTTAAACTGTACTGAGAGACAGTGAGACAGCTAAAAGGCTGTTAAAATACAGCAGTAACCCATGTTTTTTTATTTTTAAAAATCAAACTAAAACATAAACTAATATGTAAATGGTAGAATCAGAAAGGAATATAATATATGATAAATTTCAGAAATAGATTTGGTAATTAATTTTACATGTTGAACGACAGAAGAAGTCAAAGAACATTTCCAAGTCTCTAGTTTGGGATACTGGAAGATCAACATTGATAGAAGTAGTTGTATCCAAAAGAGGAGTAGACTCATTAGGGAAACAGGCATTAGAATTCAAGCATGATGTATCCCTAACACCAAAGCATTCTATTTTTAAATTTTAAGTACAGGTCACTCAAATTAATGCATCAATGAAATTACCTACAAAACATTTAAGCAAAATGTAAAATATATAAAGAATAACTTAATAGCAACTATACAGATATATGTATATGCATGTGCATTGACACACCAATCATCACATTATTAACACTATCTTGACATCATTTCAAAAGATGAGAGTCTTACAATTTTGGTTGGGTTCACATGCATATCTTGCATTTATGAAACCCTGAAGCAGGTTAAGATTCCCCTAAATCTAATCAGAAAGCTGTTGATTTTCTCCTTGGTACTCATGCCACTATTACACTGATGGTCACTTGTTGCCATGGTGATTTATATTGCAACTTACAGATCTCACGCCATTGATGGGGCTTGTGATTATTTCTGTCCCCCAGAACTTTCTATGTATTACTGTACTGTGTAAGCTATCCAACAAGGAGAAAGTCCTTAGACCAGTTCCAGTTGATATATTTTGCTCATGTTCTGTGATCCTTTTGTGTTGGATCTTCAGTAATAGGGTTTTACTGACAGTTTTTGGAGAGCAACCAAGAGCAATGGCAAAAGCGTATAATGTTTGGGGCCTTTAAGATCTCTCTGACCAACATTTTATCAGGAAGTGCCATATTCCTGCTACTTCTAGTACATTTTTGTCCCTGATTTCTTTTTTTCCATTTTTCTCATTTTATGCTCTTCTACATAGGAGCTGCCTATTCTTGTTCCTTTCTTTAAAAGGCATGGGTATTTTTTTTTGACATGTCACTAGCATAGGGTTTTCCTTTGGGGTCAGAATGGTACCCATTCCTGTTACTGTAAACTAGAACAAGGACCTAAAAAAGGTGAAGTAAATAGATCAGAATGGGAGCTTACAGTGGAAATCTTTGAGTCTAAAGCTGGATGAGTGAAAGGAAATGCACATATCAACGGGGTATCCTGAAGAGAGGTAACTTGATATACCATGGAGGCTTGAGCCCCCACAGGAGTAGAGAAGCCAGAGTAAACCCGGGGGCCTACAGAGGCAAAGGAAGGGGAAGGAAAGGAGGGGGAAGGGATGGAGGAAAGCTGGGGTGAATACTCAATATCCTTATAAAAGTAGAAAAAATCTTTTTCATTCCTAATAGACCAAGGTCATGCTCTCTCAATTTTTTAGCTTTCCTTCCCCTCTGTCACACTTACTTTCAGGTAAGTTTGTGTTAAAAATGTCTGCTTCTGAAATATGAGATCCATACATTAGAATTTAACTTACATTTCTGGAATTGGCTAGTAGTCCAAGTCCTTATCATAATCTTCACTCTGTAAACTTCAACATGTCGAAACTTCAATTATGTCAAAAATAAGCAAATATACACTGTCTAATAATAAAAGTCCTTTTCATGCCATTAAATAAAAACAATTCCCCTAAAAAGACATGCTCAAAAACAGAACAGAAATTGAGTTCCTGCTGAGACAGTTTACCTTGATTTGAATTTTTTGAAGGAAGACTTTCAGAGTATAGGGCATATTTTCCCTTAACCATCATAAAAAATTTCATGAGCTACCATTTGTGTTTATAAAACATGAAAGCTAGAATCTATTAAAAGATTTGCCCAAGGTCATTTGGCTCGTGTGTATCAGAATTCAGATTTGTATCCAATACTTGAACTCACATTATTTTCTTTTCATTACACCACAGTTGCCTAAAGTCTTTTGTTTCCTTGCTTTTTAAGCTGATTCAACCTTATCAATAAATGTTTTCTATATTTCTGCATGGTCTCTAACCCAAACTCCCAGAAAGAAAGAAAGATCATGCTTGAAAGGGATAGAAAAAGCGACATAATAATATTTCTCTTGTCCATCTTTTTCATTCCTAATAGACCAAGGTCATGCTCTCTCAATTTTCTAGCTTTCCTTCCCCTCTGTCACACTTACTTTCAGGTAAGTTTGTGTTAAAAATGTCTGCTTCTGAAATATGAGATCCATACATTAGAATTTAACTTACATTTCTGGAATTGGCTAGTAGTCCAAGTCCTTATCATTGTTAATTATGAATAACTTAAACTGGAAAGACAGAGACCACTTAATCTTCAATAAGCTAGCACAGATTCATAGACAAGTTGGGCTAAACTAACCTCATTTCCTTTGTGATATTGAAAATAGCCCAAATGACTAGATGAATGAATATCTTATGTCAGAATATTTCAGTTGAACAAAATATAATCTCATCGCTGTTTAGACAGACCAAATGCATCTTGAGGAAATAGGAAGATCTATAGTTAGGCTACTAACCATTTTTATCAAATGTGTTAATTGAGTGTCTTTTAACAGTAGTGGAAAGTTGTAGGGCCATCTTATTTGAATTACAGTTTAATCAAGGTATTAAGTAAAAATAAAGCAGGAATCCTTTCTAAATTATAAGATAACAAAGCTGGAGAGAATAGTAAATAGGTCTGCTGCTGATTTTTAAGAAAGGGTAAAATCTAATCACTTGAAATATTAAAAATAATAATGAACAAAAACATCTGAATTCAGTTTAGAAAAGTAACCATGAAACAGATCCTTAATAGCAATATGCATAAGGGATCATTGAATTTCTTTTTCATAATGTTTTCCTAGCTGTAATTCCAAGCTCTTGGAAAGTGGTGGCAGGAGAGTCGGGTGTTTAAAGTCAGCCTGATTGCATTAGATCTTCTCAAAATGATAGAAAGACAGAAAAGAAAGAAAGAAGGAAAGGGAAGATTCACCAACAACAGCCAAACCAAACAATATAAGCATACATATATAAATATAAATACATAGACAATACAAAACCACAAGGTTAACACCATTTAAAACACTGCACTATATAGATCCAGCTATCACAATGTTTTCATATGTACTACACTAGATCCAGTGTATGGTGGGGGGTAAGCACATTAAAGAAGGATATTGAAAATCTTGCATGTAAAAGAAGGGAGAAAAATATATTTGAGAAAGAAATTGCAGGCCAGAGCAATTGTGCACTGAAAATACTGTGTGCAAAACCTAGTTAAATGTATCTGCTTCTGAAACAGAAGCTTTCAAAAAATTTTATGGTCTGCAATATAGTTTACTCTAATTCCAATGAAGCACATATATAAAACATCAATTAAAATACTCATACTGTTTTTGCTAATCGTGAGACCTATCTGAAGTATTGAGTGTCAGATTTAGTCAAAGTGTGTGTGTCTGTGTGTGTGTGTGTGTGTGTGTGTTTGGGTACTGGGTTTTTAATGCTTTCATTTAGTTCACAACAATGACAATTTATCTCAGTAGCTAGTGAAAGTCAAAGCTAGGGCAGTTGTCATATATATATATATATATATATATATATATATATATATATCAGATCTCACTATGCATCCTCTTTTTTTAAATTTTTTATTATTATTTATTCAATTGTGCATGTGTACGTATGTATGTGCACGTGTGTGTGTGTGTGTGTGTGTGTCTGTGTGTGTGTAGAACCACGGACGAATTCACGAACCACCATGGACGCCTCCACCTCCTTCTGCCCCGGGATTCGCAGGCTCTGCCCTACCAGGACCGGAAACGCAGGCCGCCCCCGCTTCCGCCTGGTGTCTATACGTGGGATCTGGGATCTGAACTCAGGACCTTCCGCTTGCAAGGCAGAGGCTTAACCCCTGAGCCACCTCTCCAGCCCACTATGTGTCCTCTTATCTCAGCCTCACGAGTGATCATATTACAGGCATGTGGCTCCATGTATGACTCGAAATGCCTTCTGCACCCAGAGACTTACTTAATTGAGAAATATGCAAAGCTGTTCCTACAGTTTTGGGTAGACTAAAAGGCCAGATCACAAATAGAAAGTGGGAGGATTGGATCAAGTCTGTCCTCATATGCTATGTTCAACAACTTATCTGAGATTTGTCGTCCCTAGTAGCATGAAAGAATAGGAAAATCACGTGTTCTTTCACTCTTAGCAATGACTTGTAGGGAACGAGAAGACAAATCAGAGTATAAAGGTAATCAATGAGAGGTCAGTCCGATGCTATATATATACATATATATATATATATATATATATATATATATATATATATGAGAGGAAGGACAAGGCTGTGTAAGGATGGCTACAGATGCAGAATAGGATGTTTATGTGTCTGCATATAAATGTTCTGGATCTTTACAAGCAGATGATGAAATGCCTTCCTCACTCCTTTCCACCAAGGGGATGCCTGAAAGTTTTAGGCATATCAACACAGGGAGAGGAAATGCCTGCTTGTAAGTTCACCTTAACAATCAGAATGGAGCTTTAAAAAAAAGCATGTGAAGAAAGTTTATCAGGTCAATCTGGGCCTCTGAGTTTCTGAATACTAATCTTGGTGTTGCCTAGAGGCAGTAACAATGCTGTAAATGGCTAGTTGTGAACAGGATTAGGCCTTCTAGTCCTCATAAGGAGTGTGAGACTCACTGCTTTAGGTTAAAGCTTTGCTGGAAAAATACTTGTTAGTTTAGTGATGTTACCAATGTGAACAGCAGATATGGACATATACTTATTTGTGAGCAATAAATAACTAAAGGTAGGGATGTAACTCAGTGGTAGAGCACTTGTCTGATCTGTAAAGGCTCAGGGTCTGATCCTCAGGGTTCTATCTTCAGCACTGAAAAGGGAAAACAAACAAACGAAAACTACCAATTCTTTGTTGGCAAAGAGAAAAGAGGTTGGCTACTAAAGTAAATAAATTTGAATTCTAAAAAGTTGTTCAAGTATACTGAGATACATTAGCCAAAGTCCCCAGGAGTAATCAGTGACAAGTTAGTTTTTCACTCTGAGATTCCCATGTCTGTTGGGAGAGCACTTGAAAAGCTACTCACCACAAAGAAGTTGGTCCTCCACATTCATCCAGGGGCTGCCAGCCTGCTGCAGTGTGAGGACACAGAAGTAGGAAGCAAGAGCCCTGGGTTTTTAGTTCCACCTCTGCCACCTACTCATTTTGTGACCTTGACAAGTTCCTTTACCTTTAACACTGGATCTAACCACCTCACAGAGGTGCTACAAGAACCCAGTGAAATCATGGATGTGGAAGACTTTGCGAAAACAAAAAAGCACTGGAGAAGTGTGAGGGATTATTATCCAAACAGCTTTCATGCCAACCCTTCTGGTATCACCCTGAAGGCCTCCTCAGCTTTGGCACAGATTTCTCAATTCCCTGGTTGTCCCTCCAAGCCATATCTGGCTTGGGAACAGGAGCACTAAACCTCCCTTCTCTTTCCAGCTTTCTTTTTAATGGATACAGCTGAATGTATTCTTCATCAGCTCTAGTCACAATCTTTCTCAGAGAAAGGCTCCACGTTTTTATAAATACCAGCTCTTCAGGATAGATACAAGACAAGTGATTTAAAAATGGAGCAATCTTAAACTCTAGAATAGAAATCATCAATTTGAGTGATAATTGCTCTTAGAGTTCTCAGTGCTCAGCATGCATGTACACACACACACACACACACACACACACACACACACACACACACACACACAAATCCTTAACGACTCAACAATCCTTGTAACACAGCAAACAGAAATCTTACCTGATTGCTGCTTTCTGCTTCTAAGCCTGTGCTGGCCACTTTGTATGCCTTCTCTCTACCACCTGTGAAGATTCTAATTCAGTGCTGCCCATTTATACCCTTCTGGGAGTGGCAGAACTCCAGGAATCTTTGTCCTCACCAATCACAAGTGAGAACTCCCCAGTCTTTGGCTATGTCTGATTTAACCCTGTCTATGTAGACATTATATCAGAGTTGTCAGCTTCCTTATTGAGAACAGGACTTGACCTCAAAATCAAGGAGCTGTGTTCTGTGCCTGCTATTGAGAATCTGTACCTAGTTTCCTTAATTCTTGACTGTCTGCATCAGCAACACAGAAGGAATCTTTGGGCAAGGAAGTCTTACTCAGAAGCTAGATGAGGAGAATAGGGAAGAAGAAATCAAGTCCTTCAGAACAAAAGGCTTAAGATACAAGGAGAGAAACTTAAGGTCAGAGACATTATTCACATTTTAGGATGTAAGGAACAGGATATAGACAGAGTTAAAATAGGCAGTGGGCTTAATGTTCACAGTTCTAGGCTTGGGACAAAAGCACTTACCAAAGCAGGGTCCTAACATGCAAGCAGAATTTGTTAACTTGATGTCCTAAGTGACATGGACAAAAATGGAGTTTGGAGATAAGACATGGGGAAAAATGAGAGCATAAACTGAGTCTAGGATTAATATCCTAAGTTCCACCATATGCAAAATGATAGTCAGTAAAAAAAAAAATTGTCTGAATTTCTTAGGATTGAAGGTCCAGTATTCAGCTCCTTAACAGATGAAATAAAGCTCCCAAAGGAACAAATCAAAAACAAAAAGAGTTCAGAATTGAGGGTCAGTATAAAAGTTTTGAGAATGACATCAGGTCTAACAAAATATTTGGGTCGGATATCCAACCTAAAAATTATGCAGATTGTCTATTTGTTTGAAGATTGGGATTTTTCAGTTCACATTCAGTCCTGGATATATGATATATGACTAGTGGGCAAAATATTTCCTCTTTCTTCCTTTTATGCTCTCTACAAGTGCTTGCTCTTTTGTCTAAACACTTATTCCAAGTTCAGCTTTATATGTCACAGAATATACCTCAAAACATGGATTGGCATGTGAGAAAAGAGGTCTGCTGTGGTTTTTATTTTTTTTGCAGCATGCAAATAGGCACAGGGGATAACTGCAGGGGAAGATGGTACTAACTTGGCAAGACTTATCATGTCAAAACTGGTCTCTATCAGAGGAACCTGGGGACCATATTTGCTCTGTGACATGCTTCTCATTCTTAAAAGCAACTATAAGCATCACTACTCTCCATGAATAGAACAGATGAAAGACATTGACATAATAGTGCCCAGGTGGTAGTAAACATTGCGCCGGGGGCTGTAGGTGTGAAATGGTGACCAGATGTTGGAATAAACTATGTAAAGAATAACAGGAAAAGAACAAATATGTTTTCAAGTGTCTACATTTAAAATAATACTTACATGGAGTCTCCCTTGTAAGATGGCATTGTGCCTACCTAACACAGACTCTGGTACACAGTAGGCATTCAATAAATTGTTGTTTATTGAATGAATCATAAATTAAACACTAAGACAGCCAGGAAAAACTTTCCAAGCTCTTTAATCACAGCTACTAAAAGGATGCAAAGCTGTAGTAAAATTCCTCATATATTGAATCAATTACTTTAACAAGTAATTTTACATTTCTGAGGTTCTATTTTTTTTTTCTTGTTATGGTTTAAAGGCTTCAGTTCTCTACCACTATTTCCTTGATAGTACTGGGCAAAACTAAGGTTCCTTCTGATTAATGCACAATCAGGAAAGAGAAAGTCAACCAACCAAAGTTAGTAAGGAATCTAAGTTCTGAGATTGGAGTAAAACTATTAATGTATAAAAATTTGTTTCTGTAAAAGCCAATAATGAAGAATACACAGTAGAACTTGAGGATGTGACTCAGGAGTACGCTATGCTCTTAACATGGGCAATACCCTAGGTTCAATCTCCAGTAATGTTATAATAAATAGAAATCAATAAAATAAAAAAATATATAATTTTGGAGGGAGGGAGAGGACGAGGGTACCTATTGAGCTTGTATAATTGGAGAAAAATAAATAAAAAAATTAAATTTCCAAACTCAGTTTGTGGACATCCAATTAGTATCTCTGCACTGGTGTTTTATTGGTTTTGTTTGTTTCCTTCTAGTTTAAGCTTCCCATATACCTAATGGAATCTTTAAGTTAACACAAACGTAAACATTTCCCCACATTCATGTAGACAATATATATTTTGCCTTCCTTTATGAGTAAATATGAAATAAAGTTATACCACAAAAAATACATTATTTTGATGTCTTTAGTCAAAAAGTGCTTCCCTAAACTCTTTTGATTTGATTCAACTTGAGTTCTACTCCCAATTGATAGTATTCTTATTGCTTGATATGCTCTGCCACATGAAATAAAAGAAAAGACAGCTGAGCATATGTACAGGTTTAAGCTAAGGCACTGATGGTTCTAAGAGGGAAGCAGCATCTGAACGTTGATAAGAAAATCACAGATAAGTGGACCTATTGTGTTTTCACCTCAGTGTAGTAGTTACTTGCTAATATTTGGCTTAAACCTATTTTCTGAGTGTAAGCTGTATGAGTATAGATTTGAGTTCAAAGAAATTGAGAAGTCAGTATGCAAACACTATCCTATGCAGAAAGTAAGGGAGGGAAATGGAAAATTCATCCCTATCTTTGTTCATTGGTTTCTTTCTCTATGATATGGTCATAACTTGGGAAGTCTTTTGTATCAGTGATAGTCTTTGGAATCTGTCTCTTTGCTCATAGCCTCACATTTACTGTCTTTTCCATTCCAATGGTTTCTCCACCTGTCTTTTTTTTAAGTGTTTTTTATTATTATTATTATTTATTCAATTGTGCGTGTGTGCGGTGTGTATGTGTGTGTGTGTGTGTGTGTGTGTGTGTGTGTGTGTGTGTAGAACCATGGACGAATTTGGGAACCACCATGGACCGCCTCCACCTCCTCCTTGTTCTCTCTGCCCCGGGATTCACAGGCTCCGCCCTACCAGGACCAGAAACGCAGGCTGCCCCCTGCTTCTGCCTGGCATCTATACGTGGGATCTGGGATCCGAACTCAGGACCTTCCGCCTGCAAGACAGAGGCTTAACCCCTGAGCCACCTCTCTAGCCCCTCCACTTGTCTTTTTTATTGTTTTATTTTACTCAGATCCCAAATCACCTTCCATTGCCCTTTCCTTGCTCTCTGGAATGTGTTGGTTTCATGGCACTATTGACAATCTTTTTTCTAAAGTCATTTTAAACCTGGGTATTTCAGGATGTGGTGGCTCATCGGCCATTTGTAATCCAATTAAGTATCAAGTTAGCAGAAAAGATGGCACAGAATGAAACCTGACTACAAAAAGAAAAATTTCAACCTTCTCATGTAATACCTATTTCTTGTCTTGTTTTTTTATTATTTTTAGTATTACATATATAAATATAGCGATTTTATGGTATTTTTCAGTCTGATCCCCCCTCTTTTTCCCCTTAAAACTCTTCATTCCCTGGTCAAACTCCCTGATATTTTCAAGTGTTTTCACTTCTGAGTTCCCGTGTTTCATCTGTTTTGCCTTTGATGGCATTTGCCTGGAGTGAGTCATGTTTCCACACGTCTTATAGATCAGTGAATATATCACTAAGGAAAGCATCTTCTTTTTCTTCTCTATCAGCATTAGTCCTCATGTAGCTTTCTATTTTTTAATGAAGTTTCACCAAACTGCACTTTTGGACTGTGGAAGTTTGATTATTGCTTCTTCTTTGTTTTATCTATTTTATGATAAGTAATATCTATTCTCACTATGTATAAGAGAAGAATTTGTGATTTCTTACAGAAGTTCTTTGTAGAAGTTCCCCCTTGTGGAAATGTGATTTGATGTGGAGGAAAGAAAAATCACTAAACCAGTTTATTTAGTATAAAGTCTATTCTTACTGTGTCATTTTTCTGGTATATCCTTGAACAAGTTAGTCTGTGTCCCCAATATAAGAACAATATTAGTAATTGTATATTAAGTGCTTGCTGTGTGTCAAGTAATATAGGAAGTACTTTTGAAGCCTACATTATTAAATTCTTAAAATATCACTATAATATAAAAACATGGTAGCCTCATAAATTAGGTAACTTAACTTTAGAGAGATTGAGAAAATTGCTCATTGTTGAAAAGTGAAGTCCAAACAACTAGTCTGCTCTAGGTCTATTATTAAAATTCAGTTCCTTTTGACTCCAAAAGGTCACATTTAACCCGTATGAAATGATGTGCTTTACAGCATTCTTTTGAGGCTTGTTTTGCTGTTGGTAAAAATTAGATTGATACCAAAGTTCTTTTTTAGCTCTAGCAGATTAACAGTCTACTATCAAGGGATAATGTGCTCTTCAGTGTCAGCAAGTAAGAACAAAATACTGAGAGTCAAATCTTTCCTTCATATCACATATAAAGGACCTTGTCAAGCCTAGTGATATAAAGGAAGAACAGATAGCATGAACTGTCAGGGGAAAAATCGACATTTTTTTCTAAGAATGTAGGATAAAAATCCCTGGGCTAATTGGTAACCAGTGACAATGTAGCAAACTGTCTCTGAGTCAACTGTAGATAATTAAAAGAGGCTTGACTTTCAAGAAAAGAAAGCCGCGTTGCACTCGTTGCACTAATTACAGTGTTGTAAACAAGAAGTACATGACTTTTGTTGACATACCAAAAAGGCAAGGAGCAGTAGTGAGGCCAAGAGTTATGCCGGGAGTTATTTTCCCTCCACATTCTCTTCCTTTAAGATCTTGTCCACTAACATGTCTTCAACTATCGCATTTATGTGGATGACTCCCAAATCTATATCTGAAGTCCTATGCTATCACACTACCTTCAAATCTGTATCTCAGCTGTCTCCTGGACAATTCCATGCTCACGTTTTGACGCCAGTTCAAACTCCTGAAATGCCAAACCTGATTAATTTATTTTCTGCTCAAAACCAGGTCCCGATAAAGTGAGGAAAGTTCTTTAAGATTCATAAAGGCAAGTACAATTATGAAGTACTAATAGTTTTTGGTTGTTGGTTTGTTGCAATTTATTCAGATAACATCTTGCTGTACAGCACAGACTAGCCTTGAACTGTCAATATTTCCATGTCAGTTTCCCATGTGCTGAATTAACAGAGTGTTGCATCATTCATGCCTTATATTATTCTCTGTAAATGCAAATCACAACATTGTTGTCCTAGGCACTTAACGCTGAGACTTCAGAGTATGTCTCCAAATAATTGGCAGTTAACAAAAACTAGCAAATTCTTCTTTGTGAGGTTTTTCCATCCTTAATATCATCATCTCCAATCAGATGAATCCTCAAACTTTATTTCTCATCCTAAATGAATGCAAATGTCTATACAATAGGCAAACTGTCTCAAAAAATTTTAAATGAAGTAATAGTGCTGCAACCGACCAGTGATCCCAGCACCTGGGAGGTACAGGCAGGAGGATAAGGAGGTCAAGGCCAAGCTTAGCTACATAATAAATCCAAGGCCATTCTGGAATACAAAAACCAAGCAAAAAATGTTAGGCGAACTTTTTAATCTCTGCTTAGACATTTGATGTGCTTCTGGCATTTCAATCTCAACAAATCTTGAAATAAATGTGCTCTTTTGCTAATCCAACTTCTTCTGACTTCTCAATAGCAATCATTAAACACTACGATTTATTCACTTTCACTAAATTCACATTATTCACTACAATTACTCATGAAAAAGAATAGACCAGGAAGGAAAGTGAGTGAGCATAACCAGATGTCTTACTACATACTTGCAATACTTGATGATGATCTATTTTCTCTGTTATAGCATGCAAATAGGAGACTGACCCCCCCCCACTGCAGTCTCCTACACCTATTCCATCTACCTTTGAATCTACTCTTATAGTAAGACTCCATTTAAACAGCCTTTTATCTCTAGCTAGGAGGTGAGCTCCAATACCAATCAGGACGGAGCCAAGGGCCGTGCATGAACAGCAAAAACTGAAAACAACAATCAACCATAATTTCAGAACATCAGAGATCCCCTACATTAATCACCTGGAACCAGACCAACCAAATCTCTCCCCATTCTAAAGCTCAGGTAAATTCGCGGAATAGGGGGCGGAAAGATTGTAAGAGCCTAAAGATGGGGAGGAGCAATGATATGCAACATACTCTACACAAGTTAGGGCTGCAGTAGCCATAATCCGACTTTGCATGACCGGCGCAATGACTGACATGTCAATGACCCCCAAAGTCTAGCATGGATCACAGGCACTAGGATCCTTAGAGGCAAAGGATTAACAGTCACAATAGTGTTCCCATACTAAAAGAAGGGCTCTGGGCAATGCTGCTGAGTCCTCACACCTGATTAGAGTGGAGGAGGCAGAGGGAAGTTTGACTTTCACACTAAAGGATGCTCCAGGGAATGGGAAGGGGGAAGAAGGGGACACTGAGAGAAAGGGAGGGAAAGGGGTAAAAGGAAAGGGAATGGAGGGTGGGTGCAAGGGGGACTGGGGAGGGGTCAAGGTAGGGAGGGGACCGAGATACGTATTAAGTTTGTTCGATTGGGAAAAAAAAAATAAAGAAAAAAAATAATAAAGAAAGAAAGAAAGAAAGAAAGAAAGAAAGAAAGAAAGAAAGAAAGAAAGAAAGAAAGAAAGAAAGAAAGAAAGAAAGAAAAAGAAAGAAAGAAAAAAAGAAAAAAAGAAAGAAAGAGAATAGAAATACTTGGGGATAAAAGTGGGGATGGAGTTCCATTGTAGAATACACATACACAAGACACTGAGTTCACTCTTACACCAAATTAATGATGGTGATGATGATGATGGGAGTGGGGATGAATGCAAGCAATCCTAGAAGTGAACTTTCACTGAAATTCTTGGTACCGAAGTTTAGTACCCTTTGGGCTAACAGCCAAAAATTCTTTGAATGAGGCATCCCTAGATTTGAATTTGGCTTGAAAATTTACTCTTTAATCTTGGACAGTTTTTTTTATTACTTTTTTTGCCTACTTATACAAGCTTAATAGGTACCTATCTTCTTCACCCTCCCCTCTCTTTTCTCTGATGTTATCCCCCATTGCACTCTCCCCCACATCCCTTTACTTCCCTCCTCCTCTTTTGGTGCTTACTGCTTTCTCCCTCCCATACTCTAGAGCATCTGTTTCTGTGGGTGCTAAGTTTCCCTGAGTCATCTACACTAGTGAGGGTTCAGGACTCAGTGGCATAGCTTGGTGTCACTTCTTGGGCTATCTGCTAGTATGGGAACTCTATTATGACTGTTAATCCCTTGCCTCTAAGGATTACTGCCTGAAGCTTTCTCTCCTGTGATACCTGCTAGACTTTGGGGGTTGTTGATATGTCTACCACTGAGCAGGTTAGGCAAGATCCAATCATAATGTGGCTATGTCCTGGCTGCTGACTCCCTGACTTGTGTGGAGTATCTTGCATATCATTGGTCTTCCCCATCTTTAGGCTCTTACAATCTTGCCATCTCCTCTTTTGCAAGGTTCCCTGAACTTTAGAATGGGGAGATTTGGTTGGTCTGGTTCTTGGTGAATATTGTAGGGTCTTTGGTGTTCTGAATTATGGTTTGTTGTTTTCAGTTTTGCTGTTCCAGAACTGCCCTTGGCTGCATCCTGATTGGCTCATCTCCTAACAAAAGATAAAAGACTGTTTAAACAAAGACCTTAATATACGAAGAGGCTCAAAGGTAGATGGAAGAATAGGAGTGGGACACAGCAGTGAACAGGGTCAGTCTCCCATTTGCTGGTTGGTTACCATCTAACTGCCAGTCCTTATACTTTCCCTGACTGGGGAGATCAAACCTTTGTAGTCCCAAGTGAACAGGACGTGAAGTGAGAGTGACCTGTATCAGATATCTCGCTACTTACATGCAGTACATGACTGTGGCCTAATTTGTCTATTGAAGTGTATTGTTTTATCTCCTTTCTTTTGAGGTCTTCGTTCCCCTTCCCTCTTATTTATAATCCTTTGTGATTATAGTGAGGTATTTACCTTTGAATATGTCATTAAGTTGATTTGCAAATAGAATCCATTTATTAGGGAGTATATACGGCGTCTAACTTTCTGTGTCTGGGATATGTCACTCAATAAAATTTCTTTTAATTCCATCCATTTCCTGGAAAATTTCATTAATTCATCTTTTTTGATGGCTGAGTAGTTTTCCATTGTGTAAATGTACCACATTTTCATTATCCATTCATCAACTGTTGGGCATTTGGGTTGATACCATGACTTTGCTATTTTAAATAGTGCTGCAATGAACATAGTTGCTACTGCAGTGACTTGCTGAGTTTTGGGGGATTATTCTTTGTAGTGGTATAGCAGGGTCGTATGGCATTTCAATCCTTAAAGTTTTATAAATCACCATACTGATCTCCAGAGTGTATAAGCCTGCATTCTTATCAGCAATGTAGGAGAGTTCCCTTCTCTCCACATTCTGTCCAGGGTTTGGTGTTGCTTGTATTGTGGACTTTTGCCATCCTGACCAGGGTGAGATGACATCTCAGAGTAATTTTGATTTGCATTTCCCTCATGGCTATGGATGTGAAGCATTTTTTGAGATATTTGTTAGACATTTCAATTTCATCTCTGGAAAATTTCTTTTGAATTTAGACAGTTTTTTAAAAATAATTTATGTGTGTATTTATTTTCCTCAATCATACAGGCTCAATAGGTACCCCGGTCTTCTCCCTGCCTCCACCCCTCCCCAGTCCCCCTTGAGCCCCCCTTCCTCTCCTTTCCCCCCCTTCCTTCCCCTCTCCAAGTGCCTCCCTCTTCCCCCCTCCCATACCTTAGAGCATCCCCGTGTGAACACCAAACTTCCCTCTGAGTCCTCCACTCCAGTGAGGTGTAAGGACTCAGTGGCATAGCCCAGAGGCCCCACCTACCCCCGGTCTCCCCCTTAGTGTGGGAACACTATTATGACTGTTAATCCCTTGAAATTTAGACAGATTTTTTAACCTCTTTGAGCCATGATTTTTTCTTTTGTAAAATAATGATGATATACTTACTTCATGAGGTTGCTTTCTTCAGTAAATGGATTTGTTTTGGGTACAATCCTGATAATAGAGTAACACTCTTAAAGGTATTCCCTCTCCTCACCTCACAATTACATTAAATAGCTTTTTCTAGGTTTCATTTTTCTCTGCCATAATCTGTATTTCCTTTCTTTTACTAGTTTTAAGTTTAGTTTGGTCTCATTTCCTTCAAGTTCCTAACACTGTCAAATTAAGCTGTTGATTTGACATTTTTCTTCATTTTTATGACAAGATCTCATCTATACTGGTGGCCCTCTCCCTCAGTAGCAGAGAAAACTGAAACAAGAGGTACCAAGACATTACACCGAATACTTTAAATATTGTTTAATGTAGTCATTTGCAAATATAAATTTACCTCTGAACTCTGTTTTCACTACATGATATGAATATTGGAAATGTGCATTTTTATTTTTATCAGTTTTAGAGTATGTTATAATTTATTTAATAATTTATTCATGGACATATGTTTGATTTCCACTCAGAATTGTTTAATTTAGAAATATTTGTGAGTTTTCCAGTTGTCTTCTCTCTTTAAATTTTTACTGATATGTGGTGTAGCCAAGTCAGTTTATTTTGGGTTGCTGTTTACATAAACTATCATCTTGCAAGCTACTTAACGTTGTGCATACATGAAATCCCAACATTCTGAAGGCAGTGGCAGGACAGTAACCACAAGTTTGAGATAACGCTGTTTCATATAGTGAGCTGGAGGTCAGTCAGTTAGAGAGTGAAAAAGGAATAAATATCTTATAAGTAGCATATAGATGGATTACATATTTGCAATTCTGCCAATATCTATTTTTTCTCCATTTTTATATGTATGTGTGTTTGGGAGGTTTGAGTGCATGTATGCCTTTTTGGATGTGTGTGTGTGTGTGTGTGTGTGTGTGTGTGTGTGTGCACTAAGTGTATGTATATATGTACAGACCAGAGGCTATCTTGAATCACCATTTATCACTCTTCCATTTTATACTTTTTTTGAGGCAGGATTTCTCATTAAACTCATAGCTCATTGATAAGGCTAGCCAGCTTGCTCTGGGGATTTGCAAGTCTCTGCTTTCTGAGGTTGGTATTATAGGTGGGTTGCTATACCCACTGGGCATTTACATGGGTTATGGGGTCAGATCTCTGTTCTCTTGCTTGTACAGCAAGTACTTTCTTGTCATCTCCCTGACAAAATGTCTATTTTAAGTGTTTAATCCATTTATGACTAAAGTGCTTTCCATTATTTAGAAACTTCTGCCATTTAAATAATTTGTTCATGTCATTTTTCATTTCTTATTTTTGTACTACTGCATTTTGGTTTTGTTTTCCAGCACTTCATTTTCTTTCCCTCTTTATTTTTCATATCCGTATGGAATATAGTTATTTTTCATAGGAGGTACCATGGAGATTAAAACAGTTAACATACCAGAGTTATAATAAACTAGCTTGAATTGATGCCAAATTAACATTAAAAGCTATGCATCAGCAATTCTCACCTCCAACTCCAACTTCTGTCCATTCTACCTCCATTCTCCCCCTATATCATTGTTACAAATTTGTTTATCTTCTTTTTTCTGCTCCTTATTGTGTATTATTTGTACTAATTTCTATCATTACTTGCATTTGTGTTTTAACTCATACAAGAAACACACAGAAGAACCACAGACAAAATACAATAATTTTTCAGACAGATTTGGAGGTTGTTAATATATTTTGATACTCTTTTTCATGTATGTGTGTATGAAGCACATTCACATGTTTTAAATATGAGTGTGCGTCTATGTGTGTGCAAATATATATATGTATGGGTACACTTGAGTACATGTATTTGTGAAGGCTCAAGGAGGAGATCAGGAATCATCCTAGATCACTCTTCCACTTTGTTGTTGTGAACTTGGGTTTCTAATTAAACTCAAAGCATACCTTTAGGACTAGTTTGGCTAACAATCTTGTTCTGGGAATTCCCAGGTTCTGCCTATCAGTGTTGGAATTACAGGCAAACTGTCACACCCTCACCACATTCGTACATGGGATGTGGAGATCCACATTCAGGTCTTTTGCTTGTGAATCAAAGTCTTTAACCACTGATTGATCTCCCAGATCTTAATATAGATTTTAAGCTCTTTAATATAGATTTTGTGGGATTAAAAGAAAGGATTCAGCAAGAAAGTAGGACATGCCAGGGAACATGTGTATAGGCTTCTTAAAGAAGAGTTGCTCAAAATATAATAATTCTAACTCTTATGTTTATCTACATAGTTACATTTGTCAGAAATCTTAATTTCTTCTTACACCTTTGAGTTGTCATGAAGCTTCCTTTCATTTCAGCCTAAAGCATTCCCTTTAGCATTCCTTGGTGAAATAATATTTGTCTTAGCTTTCATTTGTTTGGGAATGTCTTTCTATCTCTGTCCTTTTTAAATGCCAGCTTTCAGGGGTACAACACGTTTGAGTGGTATATAACCCAGAAACTCCATTTCCTAAACTGATGGGAAAATAAATTGGCAAATCAAAAGATTACACACTATATTTCAGGAGAATCATAGACTGATTGAAATTAACTCATATCTTAATAGTGTTAATAAATGTTAAAGTGGCTGGAGAGGTGGCTCAGGGGTTAAGCCTCTGTCTTTCAAGTGGAAGGTCCTGAGTTCGGATCCTAGACCCCACGTATAGACGCCAGGCGGAAGCGGGAGCGGCCTGCGTTTCTGGTCCTGGTAGGGCGGAGCCTGTGAATCCCGGGACAGAGTAAACAAGCAGGAGGTGGAGGCGTCCATGATGGTTCCCGAATTCGTCCGTGGTTCTACACACACACACACACACACACACACACACACACACACACACACACACACACGCATAATTGAATAAATAATAAATAATAAAAATTAAAAAAATATTAAAGAAGACAGTTAAAAACAGAAGGTAAGTAATGGATACAAAAGAAATGATGTCTGATATCTGATATGCTGTACCTCCTCAGATATAGCTATACTGTCAGAAGACAGTAGGAAGAAAACTTATGCTTTTATAATACAATGTGAACAGGAAGAAAACAGTCTTGCTATGTAACTCAAACTGACCTCAAAACTGCAGTCCTCCTGACTTGGTGCTGCTGAGTGTTGAGCTCATGCTTGTAAATCATGACATCCAGATTAATAGGCAGATATTTTAAAACATAAAAGAACTCAAAATACAGCAACCACAAGTTTCAATTACTAAAAAATGAGGAATTTCATTATAAGGTAGTGAATGATAAATGGCTAACTAATTGAAAAGAATTTAGAAATTACAGAGAAAGTACTGGAAATGGACATTTATTTTATTTAATCACAGGTAAGAATAAGATGAAGGTTTTACTGCTTTATAACAGAATGTAAGTGTCACACAATCTGGCAAAGTAAATAGTATATATGTTGTGGTTATTTATGCATGCATTATTCATACATAATATATAAAGTCATACAAATATTAAAAATCAGAAAATGTTGAAAATATAAAGAAGAAGAGTATTATTCCCCTTATCTTTCTAAGCAGGAGACCGATATATTACAAAGCTTAATAGGAGGTAGGGGGCATTGGGAGAAAGGGAAGGAGAGGGGAAAGGAAGGGAAAAAGGGGCAAGGGAGTAAGGGGGTTCTGGGAAGAGTGGAGAGAGGGAGGGGACCGGGGTACCTATTAAGTTTGTATGAGTGGAAAAAAAAATAAATAAATAAAATAAACCCCTTGTTCCCTTAAAATAGTTTGTGTTATATGTTTTTAACTCCATATGCTCTATTGTACTGGCTAGTCATCATATATTACAATGTCCTACATCCCCAACTAATGTATGATCATGAAAGTCATCACCCTCCAAATAAAAACTAAGAAGATATATTTGAAGATCAAATGTAAAGTATGTAGAATTCCAAGTCAAAAGGTCAGCTGTCAACTAATTAACCCCCATAACCACGTGATAGTCCCTAAAACTTTACAGCTTTACCAGGACTTAGAAAGATAAAGTAGAAGTTTAAAATCTGACTCACTAGAGGCTTACAAGCACTAATAAAATAAATAAATGGCCTTTATGCAACTGATTCATATCAGGAAGGTTACTTCAGAATACCTTGTTGCATGCAAGGCTAGAAAGACTGTCCTTTTAAGGCAATGGGGTCAGTAAAAGGATTAAGGAGTAGTTACAGGTAAACTAGGATGAGGGTGGATGAGCAAAGGCTGTAAGTACACAGACCAGTTATATTTTCACAGGGCAAAGTTCTTTATTTTGGAAGTTTCCAGAGCAGTAAACTTTGAGATAATTTCTGGTTCCACTGCCACCATACTAGCTACATGACTTTGGACACATCATTTCCTCACTGGAGGTCTCTATTTTCTAGTCAGTGTGAATTCTTTAAATTATATTTTTGATATCCCTGAGGCTGCAGTAGCTAGGGTTCTATTTTTCCAGGCTACATTGCATGTAAAACAAAGCATCCTAACACCGATTATTGATATAACAATGTCAGGCACAGTGATGGGCAAAAATGTATAAATGACAGAGTTGATAACTAAAGAA
Organism: Typhlomys cinereus; assembly: GCA_023101885.1. Classification (NCBI taxonomy): domain Eukaryota; kingdom Metazoa; phylum Chordata; class Mammalia; order Rodentia; family Platacanthomyidae; genus Typhlomys; species Typhlomys cinereus. Next base: position 1,402,063 of record JALPQD010000180.1, read on the forward strand.
ACCCTTCTATCTTCGCAGTTTGGTGGAAATCCTTCTATACCTTTAAGTTGGTGAACACTCCTCATCTTGCTGCTTGCTTCAACTCTTTTCCTAAGCCATTCACAAAAAAATCTAAATTCCTTTTCCAAGTTTAGTTAATAGATTAAATGCTGAAGGTTGGGCAGTGGTCAGAGATTAGAGAAGAATGTATGAGGAAGAAAGGTTTAGCACAGTGTGGATGTTAGATTCAAAGGGAGTAGTCCAGTTTCCTGGACACACAGGGTGGATTTCTGGGAGAAAAGCTTTTAACAAGGTTAGATGGGGAACAAACTCTAGGGGCTTCATTCCCTATGCATTTGGGATTAATTTGACAATGAACAGTCTTTGGAGACTTTGTCCAGAGAGTGACACGAAGAGAATAAAGTAACTTTCTTTAAAAATCTCAGTTAGAAATTCAAATGATGTTCTCAGGAAGGGCAATTCCTTTTTTCATTAACACTTATTAAAACCTTAGAGAGATTCATTATCAAAAAGCAAAGTACCTGAGGGACTCGGTCACAGGCATGGGCCAGAGTAATAATTAATTATGACAAAAAAAGAGCAAGCATGGTTTAGAGAACAAGCAGTACCAAGGTGTTCATAGCAAGGAAGAGTGACAGAACAGCAGTGCTTGGCCATTGGGTGGAAAACCTAAGCACAATTGGATAGAGGTTCAGGACTGCATTTTGGGTATAAGTATTGTGGCCCAATGATCCTAGTCAAAAGCTGACTTATCCATTACACGGAAGCCATACTAGAAAAGTAATTCTTTAGGACATGGAAGGATGAATTTTTTTTTCTAAATACTTTCAAAACTTTCAGAAATCTCACACTTGGGAAGTAAATACATAATATATTATAGTTCTTTAACCCCATCATTTCAAATAGCCGCTTCTAAATGTCTAAAATGAGGATAATACTTGTTTTGTGTTCCTTCTTGGGATAGAAGAGAAGAAAAGAGAGATTCAAATGAGATGATAGATATTACAACATTTTGTAAGTGACAGTATACTGCTCCAATAGAAGTGGTATAACTTGCATTTCTCCCTCACAGTATGTTAGGGAGGGCTGAACATCTTGATAATATGTGTTGAAGTTTAAATGAGCTGTTTTAACTTAATATATTTCACAAGCATTATAGAGCTCTAAAGTTTCTTAACAATAAAGAAAAAAAGGCCTTTTAAAGTGGAAATTGTTCATGATTAATCTCACAAGATTCTAGAAGACAGAAAGAAGCTTGTAAGAAAACAATTATTTACCTTTACTTTTGCAATAACTTCTGTAAGATTTATGAGTGGGGCTGCTAATATCCAACTTTTGCTTTAGACAATCACTATTCTCTAATTAGATTCAGGCTTAGTGTACTGCTCTATGTTCTTCAACTTTAAACAAGTGATCCAATACAATTTTCTTATTAAAGCAATTTATGGCTTATAGTGTTTAATGTAAAAAGTGGCAAATTAATTTGCTCTAAATACTTTATATCAACAGCTATTGGTTATGCTATGACTGGATTTTTTTTGAAGCTATATGATAATTCCAGAATTTTGTCTAAATTTAATGGTGATGAAGTCTAAAATTTAAAAACGTACATTCTAATTTTCAGGTTATAATCAGTCTTATATGAACTAGCTCTAGACATTTTAAAGTACCTTGGCAGAGACTTGTCTGGTGTTGGGTTTGAAATGATTGCAGCCCTTATTCATCCTCCTGTTTTGCTGCTTCCTGAACCACATCTGAACCTATGTTGGCACTCATCATATTTTTCCATATGTTGACATCATCATTTTTCCTATATGTTGGCATACATTAATGGAAGTACATTGTGATAAAGGAAAAATTAAGATTTACCTACAGAAAGACCAATTCTCAGGAAAACAATTAATAAAATTTCAATCAGTTGACCTTAATTCTAGTTCTGACCTAGATATTCAGTGCTTTAGGTAAGTCACTTTTCTTTCTAGATTCTAAGTTTCTCCGTATACAAAATGAACTACTTTAATAGTTTTTGTCTAACTCTTCTTCTACCTCTATAAAATGAATCTCTAAACATGGAAGTATGTATTAAAATTATGTCCACTGCCCTTAGTGAATGACATCTAAAGGTATACAAATATGCAAATATTGCATTATTATATTCCTTATTTGGATCACTTAACAAAATTATGTGGAAGAAAGGCTACTCAACTAAGTACTCTGCTTGTTGGAGTGAGACTTATAAACATTACTCTAAGCTTTTCAAAGTCCTTGGTCCATATTTAAGTCTTTCACGAACCACACAGCAACATCCCAGAAAAGCACAGTCCTGAGTCATGCATGATGGCACATGCCAAAATCCAGGCATGGAGGAGATGGAACAATACTATTGTGAGTTTCATGTCACAGTGTAAAAAAGAAATGAAATTCTGGGATGATACCATTAGAATAAGTGAATGCTATCTTACATCAGATTTTCTAGACTCTTTCCAGACTTCCTCACTAAGAACATCTTGCAAAAGTGGGGACTGGATGTCTAACAAATTCCTTAGCTCATTTTAATGCCCATTTAGGTTTGAGGACCGTAGAAAATAGAGTTGGTGTCATTCAAGTGTATATTACATGCTGGAGAAGTAAGATAATTGTGTCTTACATAAAACACTATATTTGCTGCAGGTGTGTGAGGACATGTTCAGGATACACAATAAAAGAAAACAAAATCTGTGCTTTCAGAACACACACCAAAAAAAAAAAGAAAAGAAAAGAAAAGAAAAGATAAAACTAAATAGCAGAGGAGCATGGTGGCACACATTTTGGAGACTGGGACAGGAAGATTTATCCAATTTTTTGGCCAGTCTGGTATACAGAGTGAAAAACTATTTTAAAAAAATAAATAAAATAAAAATTAAAGAACATAGAATTAAAGAATGCAGAATTATGTGAGAATTAACTTGAGCTCATATCTTAGTTGGTAGAATGCTTGCCTAACGTAGGCAAGTTTCTAAGACTCACCCCAGCACTGAAAAATAAAGATTATGTGGAGAGGAAAGTGACACCATAAACACTTGACACTTAAAAATATCTTGTTTTTATCTGTAGAACTGTGCAGGAAATAATATTCTGAAGTGTATCCCCACCTATGGAGAATAGCAATCTTCATGGAAGCCCAATCTTTTATCTAAAATAGTGCTGTATTTGCAAAAAAAAAAGCCTATCAATATCTTCCCATATATTTTAAACCATTTCTAGATTACTTATGATACTTAATGCAATGCAAATTCTATTTCAATGATACTATAAGATATTGTTCTGAAAACATATAGGAGAAAATAGTATGCTATGTTCATTACAGATATAGTTAAAATAATTTTAATAAACAATCAGTTTCATCCACCAAAACAGCATGAATGGATTGGGAGAGTGTGACTGTATGAACTGCCTTTCCAAAAAAGACAGGACTGTGACTCAGTCTTCCAGGGGGTGTTGGAATTTTCCCTTTCAAAAGTGGGATTTCCTAGGAGTCTTTCAAAGCCAAACCATCAGGGGCTTCTCTGCACTCAAGGTGCCAATGCTGGCAGGAGAAGAATGGAACGAAAGCCAGAGAGAAAGGAAAATGTGAGAAGGAATATGGAAAATGACAGATGAGTCAGGGAAAGGAACTATTCAAAGAGAGGGTTTGTAGGAAAAAAAAGAGAGGGCAAATATAGCCATGTCGAATACAAGCTAGAGAGTGAGAGAGACTGAACAAAGTTAGATAGGACTGAAAAAACTAGGTAAATATATATTAAGTGAAACTGATTTGTCATATAAAAGAAAAATATTTGATTTCACGTCTAACCTGGAGTAGGATCCACTGAAGGTCTTGGTTTCCTATAGAAATGACTGCCTTCATGAAGTCCAGAGCATGTTTCAGGGGCGCTTTTGCTTTAAAATCCCCTTGAAGATCTGCTGCTTTAAAAGGAAATATTCAACTCCTTCTGCTTATTTTTATATACTAATTTACTAGACAGGCAAATCCTAGAATATGGGTAACAATCTTAGTCTGAGACACAATGACAAACTTTATCATATGACTTTAGGAGAAAGGGACATGCCATCCAGAATTATATTCCTCAGTATAGTATCTAAAATTCCCAGTCTCCAGTTAAAATGAACATATAAATCCTGGAACTCATGTAATTCATTAACCAGTTCACACAATTAACATTAGTTTCCCAGATTAGTTTTTAGCACTTTTGCTTGAAGCAAGGTTCTAGAACATGGAATAAATATCAGGAATTTTAGATTTTATTTTTGGTGAGAAGGCAGGTAGAAGAGCAAAAGTTAGGTATAGATTCTAACAGTAGGAAATATGAATTTTGAGCTGGACATCTGGGTTTCTGGAAAGTATTATAAAAAGGAATAGATAATAGAATATATACTCAGTGAAGGGAAGATGAGGTGGAGGGAGAAAAAAAAAACTTCCAAGAACAGTTTCCTTTTAATAACTCTCAGTATAGGAGCTCAGTAATTTCTTAAATAAAGTGAGGGGGATCAAGAAAACCAATAAGATAATATCAATGCTCTTTTAGGTAGAGTAAAACAAAGCACAAATAAAAGAGGGAAAGCCTCTTTATGGACTTCAACCACATAAGCTGTTAGCTGAGCAGGGAATCTTTTTTTTTTCCCCCGCTCATACAAACTTAACAGGTACACCGGTCCACTTCCTCCCTCCACCTCCCCCCCCATCCCCCTACTCCCCACTCCTCTCTCCCCTCCCTTCCCATCCCCAAGTGCCTCCCTCCCAATCCTCGGAGCATCCTTTACTGTGCATGCCAAACTCTCCTCTGGGTCTTTCTCTCCGATGAGGTGCAAGGACCCAGGGGCATTTCCCAGAACCCTTTCCTGTGTTCCCTTTAAGCTTAGGAACACTACTGTGACTGTCAGTCCCTGATTCCCTCTAGGATTTATACAGTTTGAAACTCACTGTGTAACTGAAGTTGGCTTTATATTAATGACAGTGTTCCTGCCTCAGAATCCTGTGAAACCTAATTTAATTTAATATAATTTATAGAGGTATCAATGATAGCCATGAAAACAAGGGACCTTTTTAATTATTTTCAAATAATGTTATTTAGACATCTGCTGCATAAAAACTTTGATATATAGAAGTACAAGAATCCTGAGTATAATATTTGTCATCTGATTTGCCAGAGGTCCGGGTATATGTTTAACTCAAGACATCAAAATGTAAAGAGTTTCCCTTATAAATTTTCCAAGGAAAACAGTGGACATTTTGAGAAATGCTTGTGCATTGAAATCCAAGTTGGCTTACACTCAACCATTTCATTTGCTTTCAAATTATTTGCATTGAAATGCAACTCTGAGCATAAGAAAAGTATCAGTGATGTACAGTACCCCCCCCAATCTTTGCTATGGTGTGTGAGTCATTATCTTCAGATTGCTATTTTGCTAGGCAACACAGGCCTGTCTGCTTATTTTTCATTGATTTAGTTATTCTAGCAAGGTGTGACTTCCCCCTGAGACTAAGGAAATACAGTTCCAGCTATAATTGACATAGATGCCTGATGAATTTGTATATCCAAATTTTTTGCTGGACTGAATGAGGCCAGAATGACAATAAACTGGAACACCAGAATGTATATGTCAACAAATAGACTTTGAGACTTTGAAGGAGTGTCAATATCTGCTAAGATGTCACCACTCTTCCAAAATGAGTTTGGATTTTTCACCTTAACCAAGAACAAAGAATAGCAATATATCCTTAACTTCTACAAATTTATCTCTGGTTTTGTCTGTTTTCTGAAATCACAAAACAAAATTAAGGGACTTATAATCTACTTAAGTTTCTCCTGCTTTTGAAAATTATGAAGTGAGAGGACAGAAAGAATTCTATACAATGTGATTTCAGAATAAAATTTCAGTGAGAAAATACTGTTTCTTGAAAAATATCTTTCTTTTTTAACCTGCGAATGCTGCAATATTTGTCATTTAAGCATTCATTCATTCAATAAACACTGAGCTTGCAATATGTAAGTTAGTAGTAGTACTAGCAGCAACAGTAGTAATAGTAGTAATAGAAAACCGTTGAATATTGCTAAATGTTTGTTGTGCTACTGAATTACTGAATTTCAGATCAAAAGGATTCATATATGAAATGAAGTAAATGGCTGTGAATTCTATTGAAAGAAATATTTAAAATGAAGAAATTATTTTCATTTATTTTGAGATAAGTTCCCATTATGTAGTCCTACATGATTAGAAACTTGCTGTATAGCATAGATTGGACTTGAAGTTTCAGTGAACCTCCTCCTTCTATTTTTTTATGTGCTAGGATTGAGGGATGTGCTCACTATGCCTGGCATAAGAGGCTTTTTCAATATGCTGTTTTCTTGAGGCAACTTTTACTATGTAGCCCTCACCTCTTAACAGTTCTCCTGTCTCAATCTCCAAGTACTAGGATTAGAAATCAAGAAATTAATATTGAATCCAAACATGGTATCACATGCCTGTAATGCCAGCATTTGGGAAATGGAGCATGAATTCAAGGCCAGTCTCAGCTACATGAAACCTTGTCTCAAAAACAGCAATAGAAATTATTAATGGAATAATACTATTAACTAGATAGACTTTATTCACTACTTCCCTCAGGGCTACACTTTTTTTTCTTCCGTTTAATTAGAACTGAGTTTATGGTTTTTATGTCACCAAAGTATATTCTTTTTACCTGCCAGGCAAGGTGTGCCCACTGGTGCAACAGAGTCTAGATTGCTAGGGGATTAGCCAACATCTCTCTGATTGACTATCAGGCCCACTTCATAAGGGGGAACTCATCCTGGTACTGTAAACCCAGTGAAAAACCCATGAATGATCAGGTATCAAACTTTAGAGTTGAATTTACTACTAACATTTAGCTAAACTGACCTAGCAGAAAACTACCTTCTAAATATTTATGTTTACACCTATAGATGAATGTAGATTTCACTTTGCAATACATGGCAGTGAATTCAAAGACAAGTGGATATTTGGGTTGCTGAGAATAAGCATTGGATAGTACTCAAGCCTAAACAGGATATTTATACAACTCCTTCTAAGGGTCAAATAATACGGCAAAAAGGGGGTGGAAAGAATGTAAGAGTGTGAAGGCAGGGGCAAGAGCTGTAAAGTACTGTACTGCCTTTCTGCATGACACAGTCAATGCAATCTTGTTTTCATAGCAGCTGAGGTGGCCTGCAATGGCCTGGCACAAGAATGGACCTGTTAACAATCACTCTTGGAGGGACTTAGAGGGCTCTACACGTGTCTCCTGAAGTATTGACTTACTGGTACATTCTGAGGGAGCACCAGTCACTGTTTTCAATTGTAGTACTCTCAGTTTCAGAACCGTGGTTAAACTCAGTCTCAGCAAAAATAATTGGGTCATATTTAGTGGGCTCAGCTGGTAAAAGTGTTTGTGTAGAAAGTCGGTGACCTGAATTCAGTCCCCACAGCCCACATGGTAGAAGGACAAAATGATTTCCAAAATTGCCCTCTGGTACTCTAAAATAAGTATAAATAGCTTAGAGGGGTGGTAGATAGGAAGTAGGTGAGGAAGACACATAAATTCATTGTTAATGTAATTAAAAATAAAAATTTTTAAATAAAAAATAAAAACTCAAAGCTACATGAGTGTGGAAAAAAGGCTTGTAGAGAGAGGGGTAAAAAAAGAGGGAAGGATTTTAAAAAAGAAGGGGGATTATAATAAAAAGAATGTACTACATCCATCATGAAATTATCAATGACAAACTCAATAAAAATTACAAAAATAAAATAAATCATATTTTTATTACATTAAATAAATTTTATGATAGGTAGTATTAACTTTGATCATTTACTTAAGGCTGTATCAGCCAGGTTTCAATATGGCAAAGTTACAATTTCCATCTTTTAAATTAAAAGCCATGTTAATCTTGTCAGAGATATACTTAGAGACTATACAAATATATTGCCTATTAAATTACTTTGCCCACTACATTTTCAAAATGTATTTTTCCTCCTTTTAGAATTTTATACATGAATACAATCAATTTACATCATTTTAGCTTTTATTACTCAATTTCATCCTCCCTCCTTTTCCCATTGCAAACCTTCTTCAATACCAGTCTCCATCCTAATTTTGCCTCTTTCTGACAGTGTGGCCTGCTGAGTTTCATATGGATTTCCTTTAATGGAATGTATCTTGGCACTTGTTGGAGCGCTGACAATATATCAGTGAGTATCATTACTTTTGGCATCTATTGCTCTTGCTTGCAACAATTATTTCTAAGATAATGCCTAATGGAAATTTTCTAACTCTCTTATTACTGAGCATTTAGACGCACATATAAAGAATTACATAGTTAAGGGAAGCTCTGAGAAAGTCTGTGGAAGATTATCTAATTCTTGTGTGAATGCCCAGCTTATGGTAGGTGGGACCTTTCCTTGGGCAGGTAAGAAAATATGTCTTCCTGTCAGCAATTTTTGTGGATATGGTGTAGCCAGTTCCTTTAGCTCTTTATGTTGGTATGAACTGTCCTGCTATGTTGATTAACTGTAATACAGAGAAACTATAAACCAAGAATAAGCCTCTTGTTCTCCTAAGTTGCTTAGATCTTGTATTCATTGAGTAATGGTAAGCTGAAACTAATACACATACTTATTTATAATTATTTCTGTAATTGTTTAGCAATGCAATCATAATTAAACTAAATGTGAATTCATACTGATACCTCTAATTCCAATCCAACTTAAACTAACTTATTCTGACTCTCCCTTTTTTCTGTTCTGTCTTGTGAGTAGCCTGGGTCTTATTATAAGCAATCCTAATACATATGTACATAAAATAGTTTCAAACCACTTGTGAACTTTATATTTTATTGCATAGGTGATTTTAGGAGTATAATTATTAACATAAAGGAAGGAATAATTTAGACATGGCAGCACATCTATTGTAGCAGTGTTTTGGATGTTAAAGCAGAAAGTCAACAAACAAACGCAAAGCAGAGAGAGTGATTTATTTTTATGGTTGACTTAGAGAACTAAAATTAGGCCTCTGTTCTTAATGAATTCATGTGGATAAAAGACACAGATAGTTTGGCTCTATTCTCTCCTATGCATACAGTAGGGCTATTATTAACTTCCTTTCTGGGTTCACAGGAAAGCAATACAGGAAAGATTTTTGCTCTCTCATTTCATCTATATGATAATCAGCCTAGATGCAAGTTCGATGCTAAATAATTATAACAATAGCAATAGCAAATAACAACCAGCACATGACTACCTGTATAAAGCAATACAATAAATGTACTACCAGGTCTACCTCATTTCCTCTTGCAACAGCCTTACAGTAATGCAAGATTATAATCACTTCTTTCTATTTGGACAATGAGGAGAGTAGAGTTAAGAAATTAAATAATATGGTATTGGGAGGCAGGTCATTTTGAATCCAGGGTTATTGCTAAATCACTTTACTAGACTGCATCAATATAGTATAGAGTACTAGTGAGATAAAGAAATTTAGTAGCTGTGGAGCAGATAACAAACTCTCCAGAGATCAATCTTGGGGTCTCTAATAGCCTAAGTCAGTTTTCAGTTTTCATGGTATTGTTTAAGGACCATTTACAGGATATTCATCCATGGTGGTGGTGATTGTTAAAAATGAAGATTCTGGGCTCCCAACTGATACCTTTCATGTCACAATCTCAGAAGTGAGACTTTTTAATCAGCTTTTTCATTACAAATGCTCTGAACGATCTCCCTGGTTGAGAAGCTCTAATACGATCTTCATGCTTGTTTGTGTCTAAGTGTATGTGGCCACAATCTGACCCATCTCATGTCCGACTTCCTAGTATGGATCACTGTTCCCTTTAGTTTCTAAGTATCTCAGTTCTATCAGTCTGTATCTTCCAAATAGATAGAATTGGATTCTATAAAAAACACCCATTAAAAATACCCATTATTTTTAGAAAGCTACTGAAAATCTCGTCATTTCCCTCCAGAGCTTTTTGCAGCTTTCAGATTAAATGAAATGATGTTGCTTCCTGTTATTTTGTATTTCCTGTGAGTAACTGTTAAATGCTAACAATCTGTTAAAAAGTTTGTACTCTGACGTTTAGAATTATTCCTAAAAGTGCTAGCAGATTTGTAACAGCAGTTGTTTCAGAAGAACATAAAACCTGTTTTATGAAGACAAAAAAAATGATTTAGGCAGTGCTTGAATTTAAAAATAGTGAGATAAAGTCTTGTTAAAGTCTCACGTTGCTAATATATCATGGAAATGAAACTATATTGAATTATATTTGGTAGTTCACTTTTAAATATAATGCATCTGAATCACTGGCCGATCTTCCTTTTTTTTCTAATTCTCTTTTGCTTTGTGACAGCAGCTTCTCAGGTTTTAGAAAAGCACCCAGAAGTTCTTGTGATCCCAACTGAAACAATGCAGCCTCTTTTAAGTATCTCTAGGTCTGTTTCCACTATAACAACCAAATCTATAAACCTGTAGGAGGACAGGAAAGCTGATGGAACCCAGTCTCAGATTGTTCTTTGAGTTCAGGTTATGGATTCACCCAGAAGCAGTCTTTCTATCAAGCTTCGGGATCCCTGACTTACCTTTCCAAGGGTCTGAGAGGCACCGCAGCAGTGTGTTCAAATGGTCATGTTTCCATATTTTTCAAAAATAAGGTGTTTCATTAGTATTTGTAAAGATAACAAGTCATATTTCATAAGTTTCAGCCTCTACAAAGTATGAATCCAGAACATAGTCTGTCATATTACAAGCATTTTCTATATTACAAATAATTAGGACCCTGTGGACTATTTTCCAAAAAGGCATACTTTTGTTTGTTTGTTTTTTTAAAAAAACCATATTCTGTTAAGACAAAATAGCCGTACTTACCTGAAGAGGGACTCTTCAGATCGCAGCTCCGAGATCAGGCCCGAATGTGCAGGAGAGGAACGATCTTCTTTTTATCTAAAGAGTGACTTCCTTCACTTTGCTGCTTTGAAGGCAACTGTGGGTTGTTTTCTGCCCTTTGGAGTCACAGAGAGAGAAGTGGCTCATGCAAATAGCCCTCTATTTCACCATTCTCTCAATTTCTAAGCTCCCTCCCTACAAACAGGAAGGGTCATGACCCAGACCCGAGCTCTGTTTTCTCTTATGTCCTACTTATCAGTATTTAATCAGGGTCTATGTTGAGATGAATGTGTTTAGTAGCCTTCATGCAAGACTGAATTCAGCATAGTAACAAATACCAGTATTCCGATCTCATCTTGAAATCACACCAGCATTATTTACCTCTGTGTCTTGTGAGCAGTGCCTCTAGACAATTTTCAAATGAAAAGAACTTGATTCAGTACTCAATATCTACAATAGCAAATGGAATAGTGTCTGAACATAAGTCTCAAAGGAAAATTACTTATAATAAACAAGTTTGGTCTTTTATTCAGTCAAGGCTTCAGAGCTACCTGCTTTTGTAACAATACAAGCAACAAAACATTTTTTGTATACTCACTGGGTGCGTGATACTATGCTAGATGTTCTCATTATTCGATGTTGTTTGGGGAAAATGAAACTCCTCTGTTGGGGATAAAGAAACTACAATTAGAATTAGAGCTTCATATGCTTATTCCTAGGTAAGTAAACACAGAACAGAGTATAATCAACATAGAAATTTTCTCTTTAAAACTTAATTCAACTAAAATAAAATAATTAAAATGTTAGATTACGATCCAATGCATAGTAACACTCCCTGTGTAATACCTCCTCTATTTTAGAACATCACTTATGTAAGATTTTTTATTATGTAAAATTTGAAATAACCATTTCAACTCAGAATGTAATTAGTAAATATATTGACATATTACACAGAACTATAATGAAAATGAAAAATATATTTTTAATTTTTAAAATATTAATCCACGAGCTCATATTGATATATGTACACATGCACACACGAATAAATAAACAATGAAAGGAAAATATTGTATATTAGTAGAAATGCAGCTATTAAGTATAGAAAAAAAGTAATGGAAACAGAAGATTACTATTTAGCACATTCCACAGTGATAACTGTTTTGATTAGAATCATCCATGTATGTGAAAATTATACATAGAAATATTATGTAAAATAAAATTCTTAAATATTTTAAATATAATTATTAAGGGAAAAATAATAATTGTAGAATAGACAAACCAATTGTTCAAAGTTACTGTCACCAATAATGGGAAAAAAATACATCTTTTGTTTCCTGAAAAGAAATACTGAGGAACACACAATTACATTTCTGTAATAGTTCTACCCAAATTCCAAAATCTGACAATAAATCAAATTGAAGAATATTCTAAAAAGTAGCTAGCAATCCTCTTTAGAAATGTCAACACCTGGGGCTGGAGAGGTGGCTCAGGGTTTAAGCCTCTGCCTTGCAGGCGGAAGGTCCTGAGTTCGTATCTTAGACCCCACATATAGACGCCGGGCAGAAGCGTGGGCAGCCCGCATTTCTGGTCCTGGTAGGGCGGAGCCTGTGAATCCCGGGGCAGAGTAAACAAGGAGGAGGGGGAGGCGTCCATCGTGGTTCCCGAATTCTCCCGTGGTTCTACACACACACACACACACACACACACGTACACACGTGCGCACATGCACACATGCACAATTGAATAAATAAAAAAAAAAAGAAATGTCAACACCTGAATGAAAAAGAAATCCTGGGCTGGAGAGATGGCTCAGGGGTTAAGCAAGAAGAAGAAGGTCCTGAGTTTGTATCCCAGAATCCATTTTAAAAAATGCCAGGAGGAAATGGCTATAGCCTGTACGTCTGGAACTGGAAGGCAGAGCCTGGGAAACTCCAGAGCAAAGCAAAGAGGAGGTAGCACAATCCAGTATGATTCCCCAAGTCACTCTTGGGCCTCCACAGGTACACACAGTGCTCTTTGATACACACAGAGACAGAGACACACAAACACATGCATAAAAATTAAAAAAAAAAAGAAATACTAACATGCTTCTCCAATTCGAAGGAAACTAAAGTGATGTAATAGATACTGTAGCATACAATTTTGAATTAGATATTGGACAAGAAAAAGCATATGAGAGGGCCATTGGTGAAATTTAAACAATGCCTTTAATGTGCTTGGAGTATAGCTTAGTGGTAGAGTGCTTGACTAGCATGCACAATGTCCTGGGTTTGCTCGCAGTACCAAAGTATGAATAAGCCTTTAGATTAAATGATACCATGGTACCATTAATTTCCTGGTTTTGATAACTTGGTGCTATGATTTCATAAGATAACAATGATTGGGAAATTTGATTTAATGTATTTCAGAACATGTTCTCCAGGGCCAGGTTAGTGACAGAGTGTTTGTATGCAAAGCCCTGGATTTCATCCCTGTTACCTTGGAGAAAAATTAATCTGGATGTGTAATCCTAGCACTTGGGAGGTGGAGGTAGGAGTATTAGCTCAAGGTTATCCTTGATGCTTGAGGCTGGCCTCAAAAATACAGAATTTAAAAAAACTTCTAAATTTGCAGTTATAAAATGCAAGACAAAACAATTTAAAAGTTGAAACATTTCTAAATACACCATGTATATTATCTCCTTTATTACCCTTCTCTCACATTTCAGAGATATGGGATCTTTCTTATGATTGACTTGGAAAGATTAATCATGCCATAAAGTAAATTTATTCATATGTTAGCTATATGAAGACATGGAAGACACTAAAACGGGAGAGATATTTTCTCAGATTTCCGTGCAATAGAGAAGAAAGATTTACAACTCAGATAAAGAGTTGTAATTAGTGCTGTAAGAAAGAAGCAGCTTTTGCATTATAAACATTCAGAAAAAGTTTATTTTCCACTTTAAAGTATCAGAAAAAGACGATGGACAGATTTATCTTCAGGCTAAGCTTTGAGGATGGCAGGATGTTGATGAGCACAATTCGTGGCATATGATGCTAAATGAGATAGTATGTGATTAAGAAAATAACACAAATAAATCTCAGTGAAGGGAAAAAAAGATCAAAGATCACCATCTCCAAGTGGCTCAACACAAAGTGGTTGTACATTTCACTTCAACTCCCAAATACTATAATTTGAGTATTATAGTTTTTGCTTTGAGTTTGCTCACTAAACCTCAAAATGCTTAGAAGTCTTACCCAACTGTCTCACTTTGTCACTATGGTAAGGAAGAGGTTCTTTGGAGTTCTAGGTGATTGAATGGCAACAGCAGGCTTGGAACTCGGAGCTCTCCAAATTCAGTGCTCTTATCTGCACATGTGACACTTGGGAAAGAGCACAGATGCAGGTCAGAGAACGACTTTTGAAATTCAGTTCTTTCCATCATGTGGTCTCTGGGGATTGAACTCAGGTCATCGGGATTTTGAGCAGACACTTTTATCTGCTGAGCCATCTCCCCAGTCCTTATAGCATATCTCTTGTCTCTCTCCTTGAGTCCCTCCTATCTTCAAGATAAAGTTTTCCATGGTGTATAAGCAGAAAGGAACAGCTTCAAGGGTCTCTGTGACAATCAGCAAATAGCCAGTTATTAGCTAACTTGATGTTCTATTCTCAGGTAAGCCTACTCATGTGTTCATTTCTTCTGGCTGCAATTGGCTGATGAATCATTCTTTAGTCTGGAACAAAACAGTCAACAGAAAAGTCAAATTATGCTGTCAATTGTACTTCTTCAGGTGAAGTCTTCTGAGGCATCCTACATACCCCTCCTTCAGAATCACATGAATGCTTTCCTTTTTGAAGAGATGACTTACAAATTCTAAAAATGTATTTGCTGAAATAACGATGTCTCCAGAAGGCACAAAGCCAGGCCAGGGCATGAGGGCGGATGAGTTGAGGGAGTTAGGTCAGGGCTGGAAATGAATAATTTTTACTCCTTACCCATCCAACTGTCTGTATCCACATTGAAGGCTTATCTCTGACAATTTGCTCCTTGCTGTAAAAACGTCTCTAGCATCCCTCAATATATCACTCTCATCTGCGTGGATGTAGGCAAGATTTATGTGTGTAGCATAGATAATTGCAAGGGGGAGGGAGTGAGGATTTAGAGATCTTCTCACCTCACTGCTCACTAGGCCTGTAGGGTCAAAGGGACACCTAGCGACCCCTCTGGAATTCTAAGCAGTTTGCCAGTAAATCTTAAGGCCCAGATTGCAGGAGAAATAGTCCCTGTTATGCTTAGAGCCAAAGTTGAATCAATTTAATTTGACCCCAACTATCCATTCTGGGCATAAATAGCAATGAGAAAAGCACAAAGCACAAAGAA
The DNA here is from genome assembly GCA_023101885.1 of Typhlomys cinereus. Taxonomy (NCBI): domain Eukaryota; kingdom Metazoa; phylum Chordata; class Mammalia; order Rodentia; family Platacanthomyidae; genus Typhlomys; species Typhlomys cinereus. Next base: position 1,417,353 of record JALPQD010000180.1, read on the forward strand.
ATGATAGGGACAGAAGCAAGACTTGGTGGCCAGCTCAGCAAAAGAAACACTGAGATTTCCTTTGTTAATGGGCAATTAAAAGCAGAAGAAACCAGCTAGCTCTCCGACTCTCCTATTAGAACCAGCTGTTGTTATGGTCAACATCACAGCCAGAATATGAGTGGTGCTAACATTTAGTCTGACACATATTCTTTCATACTAGTGAAGAATACAGCTTTCTGTTGACTTTTATATTTTTTGGTAAGTGTCTTCAAGTTTTCTGTGTTCCCTAGATTAGTTCTTTCTAAATAATACAAATGCCTGGGAAGTGATATTCTTGTCTTCTATTTTTTTCCTATTTCCTACTACTGTTGATTCTTTCCTATGCCATCACCAAAATTTACTTGTCCATTGCCATATTTTTCTTAGAACATTGGTCAAATAACTAACTTAAACGTTTGTAACTGATAATTGTGTACCATGTTGCCCATCACAGACAACTTTTGTATTCTAGCAAGACGCTTTATTTGATTTTTGAAGGAAATAGAAAATGAGAGAAGGGGCAAGGTCACTTGGTTTTTGGCAATGGTACTTTTGAAGCAGGTTCTTGATATGTAACCCTGGTTGGACTAGAAATTACAATCCTTCTACCTGTGTCCCTCAAATATTGGTATTGCAGATGTGCTACAAAACATTGTCATGTAGCAGAGGATGGCTTCAAATGCACTATATAGTCAAGACTGACATTTTACCCATATCTGCAATGTGCCACTATGTTTTAACTTTAAGAGAACTTTTTTTGCTCTTCACATTACTGAGTGTAGCAGAGCCTGGCCATTTATTTCACCCTATATTAAGGCTGTCCCAGAGTAGTAGAGTTTCCTGGATAGTGCTAGCAGCTAATGCACTGTACTTATTTCATACTCCATGGAAATAGCTTTGATGAGGTAAAAATGCAGAGTATAAACTGGATTTCTAATATGTGGCGAATTCACTGAGAAAATGAAGAGCTACTAATTTGACATTTTCTTAAATAACCCATCGTCTCCATCCACATACCCCTCCTGTTTTTTCCCCTAGGACTGCTAAAATAGACTCGAATATAGTATTCATTATCCTTTCTGCTCAAATCCACACCACTATGGATGCCGTTAATTAGCTCGCTTTATGGATGGACACCATCTGAGAATTATATAATGAGAACAACCATTGAGATATGTGACTTTTAATCTTTATCTCGTGTAGCTGCTTTGTAGACATTTCTAGCCATTCTGAGCCAGGTTGCATCTTCATAATTCTGATGCTATCAGAAGGATAAGATTTTTTGTTTTGTATCTTGGCTACAAAACAGTTTTTGAGATGGCAAATCAGAAATTGGAAGCCACTTCAAACAAATTATACAGCACCATAGTCAATATGTTTTTCCTTTCCTTTTACTGTTTCTGTAATAGGTTCAAAGTCACAGAGTTGGGCTTCTCAGCCCGGGGGAGGCAAATTATCTCCAGGGACAGCATGACATTTTCCAAAAGGAAATTATCTTTAATTCTTAGATGGAGGAAATAAATATAACCCAGACAAGCACTTTTAGGAAGCAGGTGGGGTCATGTGTGTTATAAAAATCAAACAGATGACAAGGTTGTCCTGACTTTTTCTCAGATCAGAAATAAATAGATGAGTGTATATGAGAAGTACATAGGTAGTAAGAAAGCTGAGGACGGAGTATTCTTAAGTAGTTCTCTCAATATCGAGACTCAGGTAGGAGTCTGGATTAAAAGTATATGTTTTACACAGTCATCTGAAGGTCAGTTCCCTGAACAGCAGAATCTTTTTTGCTGCAGGGAATTCTGAAGGCAGAGGAGTTATTTTAGCTTAAGACAGCAGAACATTTTCGGACCTTAGTGACAGGTGTACACTTTGGGTGACAGCATGAAGGGAAATAACCAAGAGGCAATTGTGTGTATTAAGGGAGGCCCAAGTAATATGAGATTCTTGATCTGCTTTTGGTCTGAGTATCCAAGAAGTTTCATTCTGTCATTTTTCTTCAGGACATGGATTTAAATGAACTCTCATATGAGGCTGGGACCAGAGTAATGATTGCATCATACAGTAATATAGTAGGGAAAAGAACAAATGTTGATCTTTAAAATGAATTCATGAGCAAAGCTGAAACTTTCAATCATGAGGCAGTTTAAGGTGTGGGGAAGTTAGCAAGCATAGGTATAGGATTATTTGAATTCCATTCCTTGTATTTGCTTTTGGTGAACACTACATTGTTGGGCAATTCCTTTATCTTTGTAAGCTTTGGTTTCTTCAACTTTTAAACCACTGGGTGGTGAGATGGCTCAGAAGGTAAAGAGAATTGTCACATAAGCTTAGCAACATGAGTTCAACCTCTTGAACCCATGTAAAAATGGAAGAAGAGAACTGATTCCACAAAGTTGTCGTCTGGCATTCACACATGAGTGGTTGTACATGCATGACCATATACATCACATAATAATAATAGGAAAAATAAAACTGATTAATAATAAAAGAAGAAATAATAATATTTCAAATCAGTCTGTTTTTCATTAATATTTTTAGACCTGCTAAAAAGGTAGAGTACATATATGGGGTTCTTTGATTTCTAAACTACCAGTAGAAATGCTTTTAAAAGGAGTGATATATCAGTAAGTAAAATGTTTGCATTATTAACATTAGGACCTGAGTTCAACCAGAATACTTGTGAAAACCAGACAAAACAAGAAAACCTGGTGTCAGGGTTGAAATGTGTCCCCTACAGTCTCATGTGTTTGGGAAGATCATGATACCTTTGAGAGGTGGAGCCTTGCTGGAGGAAGGGGGCAAGTTTGGAGGTGGATTACTCCCACCCTAACTCCAGGAGAAGTCTGCTTTTGTAGCAAGGAGTCTTGCAGCTCTCAGCCTTCTGGATGGGTGTGACTTAGCTGTCTCCAGCTTTTCCCCCACATCTGTCATGAAAGACTATATTACCCCTCTGGAACTGTAAGCAGAATAAATGTCCCTTTCTTCCTTAAGTTGTTTGGTAACTACTATACCTGGCATGGTAAAAGGAGTTCATATTCTCTTCAATGGGGATATATAAATGGGGAGATCCCTGGGACTCACTGGCCAGCCAACCTAGCCTACTTAGTGAGTTCTTGGCCACTGAGAGACCTTGTCTCACAAAGCAAGATGGATGACACCTAAGGAATAAGAGCTGAGGTTGTCTTCTGACTTTTACATCTACCAGTACACATATATACACCCACCTACCCACAGAAACAAACACATTTAGACACACATACACACCTCACCATTTATTATTACTATTATCTTCTAATTGAGGACAAAATGGCATTTTATAGTGATGATTAAATGTGTTAGTAACATATTGCTAAGAACAGTATCTTGCACAAGGTAAATATTTCATTTATTTTGTTATTATTATTATCATCATTAATAATTAATTGCATAAATATATTTTTAATTTAAAATTTAAAATAACATAATTATAGGAGATTAGCTCTCTAAATTCAGCTTTATGAGGCAGGTATGGTGGCACATGTCTATAATCTCAGACTTCGGATATGTAGGGAAGAATATTAGGAATTCAAGGTCATAGGAAGAAGCCAGTTTAGGTCACATGAGAACTTGTCTCAAAATAAACAAAATTTTCCCTTTAAAAGGTTTCACCCTAACCATCCCTTCCCACCTTCGCATCTTCTTGCTGGATAGCTTACACAGTACCTGTATAATACTGTAGAATCTACTGGGGGAGAGAAATAATCACAAGCCCCATCAACAGCGTGAGATCTGTAAGTTGCAATATAAATCACCTTGGCAACAGGTGACCACCAGTGTAATAGTGGCATGAGTATCAAGGAGACAGCCAGAAGATTTCTGATTAGATTCAAGACCTGCTTGTCAGAAGGGTACACATCCCTGTTACTGTAAAATAGAACAAAAAGAGGGAAGGAGAAAATCAATAGGGAAGACAGCCCATAAAATATAGGTAGGAAGACAGTACATCAAAGTGCTCTGTTGGTAACTGTTATTATACCCATAGAATAGGCTCTTACAGTGGAAACCTTTGGGTTTAAAACTGGATTAGTGAAAGGAAATGCACATATCAGTGGGGTAGCCTGAAGAGAGGTAACCTGATAGATATACCACAGAGGTCTGAGCTCCCACAGGAGTAGACAGGTCAGAGTGAACCTTGGGGTCCTTAGAAGCACACAGGTTGAAGGATGGGAAGAAGTCAGAAAGAATGGTGAAGGGAAGGCAGGAGATAGAAGGGAGGAGGGAGAAAGGGAGGGAAGCTGGGATGAATATCCAATATGCTTGTAAAAGTAGAAAAAAAAACAAACAAGCAAAAAAATTCAGCTTTATGAACAATCCAATTTGTTGTATAGTTCCTATAGAAAACTTTCATAGACCAGGAAAAATTTAGTATTTGGTAACCACTGCACTGGGTGATGTTTTTGTAAGTATTTGGATGTATAGGATGCTTGCATATGTGTATGAATGTTTGCATATATATGAGTGCCTGTATGTGTGTGGAGACATCTGCCCATGAGTTTTCATGTGGTACAAAGTTGATGATGAGTGACTTCTGTTGTTCTCCCTTAAATTTTTAAGGCAGGTTCTCCGGACTTAATGTGGAACTCATCAATTGGTAGGTAGCTTGCTCTGTGGATTTCTTGTCTTTGCCTATTGAGTGCTTGACTTTCACGCAGCTTAGATGGCTTTTCAAAAATATTTTTGTTGCTGTGTTGTTGAGATAGGATCTCCTGTACCAAGCTAGCCTTGAACATTTTGTCATAATGCTTCAGTCCCCCAAGTGCTAAGATTATAGTCATTGCCACAATACCTGCTGGGCAGGATGGTCGAAAAATCATTCCAGCTCTAATACTGTATACACAGAAGCCATTTAACACTTCTGAAATAATTACTTGCTAGTATATAATAATACATTTAAATTCATAGGTCCTTGTAAAATATTCTAATATTAATTCAAGTGAATTACTGGAAAAGTTAGAAAACTTCAAACTTATTTTTAGTAGCCACTTATGAAGACTTCAAGAATCATTTTATTTCTCCATCCAAAACTTATGTCGCACATTGCTAATAATATCTGTTAGATTCTAAATCACTAAATCTTCAGTATTGGTTTTAGTCATGGGTGCTGCTCATTGGGACTGACCAGTTAATTAAATAGAAGTGCTTTAAAAGCATAGCTTTTGGGTTCAAGGTGGGAGTGGATGGTTGTTATCCTTGTAAGATCTTGAGTCACAAAGTTGCCTGTCTATGTAAGGGTCATCACAAGTGAAGTTAGTTGCCAAGGAAAAACAAAAATTTCCTTTGAAATTAATTCAGCATATTGAAAATATGCTTCCTTTGTTGTTTCACTAATTTGCTATATGAAATATTTTTTCACAGACAATATAACAGTTGCAATATTTTCTTTCCATTTCCCCCATACAAAGCTTTTATTCAGCCAAAATTGATTCCTTGATGTTGCTTATCATTCAGTTTTTGTTCGTGCCACTCTTTCTCTTTGGCCAATCTTTGTGTCAACAATTATATTATCTCTAGAACTCTTTTTAAGTTACTTTTTAGGTGAGCATACAAAGTAAAGGGTTTTATTAATGTTATATTCTTGAATATTTGTCCTTGTACTTTGTTCTCATTCATTACCCACTCAATCTTTCAACTTTTGTCTTGACTCATCATATTTCCTATGAGATTTCTCTGAATTCTACTGAATACTCACGTTGTTTTTCTTAGTCTATTTAACATAGAATTATTGGTGTCTTTGTCTTGATTCTCTTACCAAATCAAAATTCTGAAGACAGACATGCTTGTACTTATTATACCCAGAGGTGTTTCATAAAATGTTTGTTGATTTGATTCAAGAGAGGGTAACCTGGTTGTAACAAGTTTGAAGTCACAGACTTAATGAAGTCACTAAAGGAACCTGGTTTTATGCAAATCAGCGTCCTTATTCTTATATTTAGGCTGTTTCATTCATAATGGGGGAAAGAAAGACATGTCTTAATTAATGTTACTAAATTAGACTGTCTGAGGTTGGCATGGTGGCACAAACTAATAATTCTAGGACTTGAGAAGCTGAGACAGAAGGAGTATCATGAGTTTGAGGCCATCTTAAGTTAGTGTGAGACTCCTTGTCAGCAAAAGAAACAAGCAAGCAATCAACAACAACAACACCTTGGACCCAAAAGCTATGCTTTTAAAGCACCTCTGTTTAATTACCTGGCCAATCCCAGTGAGCAGCATCCATGAATAAAACCAATACTGAAGATTTAGTGATTTAGAATCTAACATATATTATTAGCAATGTGTGACATAAGTTTTGGATGGAGAAAAAAAGTGGCTATTCAAAATAAGTTTGAAGTTTTCTAACTTTTCCAGTAATTCGATTGAATTAATATTGGCATATTTTACAAGGACCTATAAAGTTAAATGTATTATTATATATTAGCAAGTAATTATTTCAAAAGTTTGAAATGGCTTCTGTATATACATTATTAGAACTGGAATGATTTTTTTTTATCATCCTGTCCAGCAAACATGGTAACACTACAGTCAGAAAGCTTTGGCTTACAGCATAGAGTGATGGCATGATGGTAGCAATCCACCTGAAATGTGATATAAACATAATGCATCTGTTAGAAATGCTGATTCTCAGAGTTGGTGCTTGTTGAAGGTGGAGGTAGAAAGGACACCTAGAAGAAGGACTGGATGTTAAGTGTCATTTTTCTGTGAGTTCCTAAACTCTTAAGAATTCTATAAACTTGATTGCTACCTGTCCCAAATGTGTGTAAATTTAGGCCACTGTAAATATTCCAGGTTGATTGTGAAACTGAAATAAACAAGAGTGCCAGAAGATACAAGAGGCAATAAAATTACAAGCTGATCTCTAGTGTAGTCAGGGGTTAACTATAACAAATGAAATGGCAAAACTGTTCTGCAAGCTTAACATTATAGTATTAAACATATAAGCCACACATTCCTAATAAGAGTCCAGCAATACTAGAGAAACACTCATTCCTTTTGGCAAAGAGAATAATTAGCAAGAGAAGTCCAGGATGGCATGGGTGGTTGTTTTTTTTAACCTTTCTTTAACTGCAGGTTAAACAATATTACTAGAGATCTAAGCATGAGAAATTGTATCTTTGTGGGCCTTCTTAGAGCTTTTCTACCATAAATAAGCTTATTTTCAAAGAAAATGTGATTTTTTGAAGTTGTTTTCAGAAAGGCAAAGAAACTGCACTAAAGGTCAGGCTGAATGCCACCCTAAAAATGTACCAGACATTTTTCCACTTTGCTCAAGTACAAGCTGAAATCTTAGGTATCCATGAAGCGAAAGCTCAGAAAGGGTCTTTGGGAAACCTCTGGATTCCTTATGAGTGCTTTAGAAACAACGATATTATTGTTTTTATGTGCCATGTCACCAACAGGCTCATGCATTTAAACGCTTATTCTTAAGCTGGTCCTTCTGATGTGGGACATTGGTATGGGATCCCTAACAGGCAAATGCAGGACTCTGAGGGGCGAGCTTTGAAGGTTATATTTATCTTTTATTTCAACTTGAACACTGTGTGTTCCTGTAAACAAACTGTGTTGCAAAGTTTTGCCACCATGGATGAAGCCATCTCAGCCACCATTTCTTCTCCAACATGATGGACAGGTATTAACTCTTGAAACTATGAGCTAAAATAAATCCTTCTTCCCTTAAGTTGTTTATGTCAAGTAGTCACAGTGACAGTAACAGTAACTCATACCAACATGAATGTATCCATACTGCTGTAATTCTCTTTATAATGAATGCAGACAGAAACACCAATTAACAAGAGCAATATGTGTTATTCCTTTCATTTCACAAATCAGGCTTTGCCTTATCATTGAGATGAATGGGACATAAAACTTTAGGCTTCCAAAGACAGAACAGTGATCAATTACTCACCATCACCATGCTGACCTTTTAAAGGTTGTAAGTAGTTGCGGATACCAGATTGGCTATTCTGTCTGGGCTGATAGATCAGATGAGTCACAGAGTCAACAAGTTTGACAGATTCTTTTCACATTACTGACAGAATTGATTGGTTATTTTAGTACCAGTAGATTCAGTTTCAGTATCATAAGGGTTTCTTTCTTATGGGCGCCTTGCAGAAAAAAAATGTTGCATTATATACAGAGAAAGAAACAATTTTAAAATAATATGTGGCCTTACTTCATGCATTTATAAAAGTACAAAATAAGATAAACACATTCATGTGTCATTGGATTATATTTTCAGTGTCTGCTAAATCTACCATTTTAAGCATATAATTGTTGATATGATCACCTCCAAGTTATTCAGTAATCTCTGATTTTACTACTAGCATTATTGGTAGTTAAAATGAAAAGATTCCACAATAGTTCATACAAAAGCCTTAGAGCTTGTCCATCAGTTCAATTTTCTGACTCACTTTATGTATATATGCATCACTTCTTTGTCTTTTGATAGAAGATCACACAGGCTAGCCTAGAACTCAATATGTAGACAAAGATGACTCTGAAATTATGTCAATATTTCTGCCTCAGTCCACCAAATGTTAAGTTTGCAAGTATGATCCAGTACATCTGACTTGCATCACCTTTTCATATTCTCTGTTAAGAAAAATGTAGATTAGTCAATATTTTCCTATTGCCTAAAAACAGGAAATGTATGTCTAGTTCTCTGACGGATTACAATTTCTGCTTCAAATATAGTTGTGGTAGTCAGATACAGGTGTTAATTTAACAATTTAGACTCCAGCCCTGGGCACATTTGTGAAGAGTTAGTAACTGAGTTAAGCCTTTGAGCAAACCTGCAGGAGAATATCAAATTGATGGGGAAGACCCAGCCCATTGTCGGTGGTTTTATTCCCAGGGCAGCTAGATAAGATATGGGAAGCTTACTAAGTAAAGTTTGGCAATTTTCAGTATACTTTGGCAGACTTGCTGTTTGGTAAGTGAAGCTTGCCCCTCTTTCAGCAAAGGATATGGTATGTCCAGTTTCTTCAACTCCTGGTGGTGATATGAACTCATCTGTCAAGCTCAATGATTGTAAGTCAAAATAAAGTCCGTTTTTACCATAAGCCATTTTGTCATGAATTTATCAGCAACATGCAGACAAACTGTGGCACAGTAGTAGAATATAGTTTTCACATTTCACACTTCACTTTTCACATGTAAGCGAAAAAGTAATATGACACGTTTACTGAGATTTCATCTCAGTAGGAATGTATATCATTTATTTATTATTATGCACTATAGAAACCTACTTTTAAATGATATGCTACTCTAAGTTATCCAAAACTGAATGCAATCTCTGTCAAAATCCCAATGATAATTTTGCAGGGATAGAAAAACATTATAAAATCCATATGGAATTTCAGAGGTTCCTAAATTTCCCAAAGAAAAGTGTTAAAAAAGAACAACATGGAGGTCTCATACTTCCTGATTTTAAAATATATTGCAAAATGAAAGATACTCCACACAAGTTAGGGCCGAAGCAATCATAATTGGACTTTGCATGCCCTGCGCAATGTCCAACACACTATTGACCCCACAAAGTCTAGCATTTGCTAAAGGCACCAAGATCCTTGAGGCAAGGGATTGACAGCCACAGTAGTGTTCCTATGTTTAAGGGGAACACAGGAAAGGGTTCAGGGAAATGCCACTGGGTCCTTGTATGTCATCAGAGAGGAGGGCCTAGAGTAGAGTCTGGCATGCACATTAAAGGATTCTCCAGGGATTGGGGGGGAGGCCCTGGGGGATGGGGAGGGAAAGGTAAGGGGGAGGGGGAGCAGGGGGGTCGGGAGGAGGAAGAGGGAGGGAGGGAACCAGTGTACCTATTAAGTTTGTATGAGTGGAAATAATAATATAAAATGTTAAAAAATATATTGCAAAATGAGAATTAAGTCATTAGTATATGGTCTGACACATTCACCCAGAAATAAACCCTTGAATTTATGGCAAAAAGAGAGTGTCAAAACACACAATGGAATAAATAATAAAAAAGTAAAAAAAAAGAAGTTAAAAACATACAATGGGGAAAGAGACAATTTTCTGAAAACAGTGGTGATGAAAAGCGTCAGTACATACATGAGAGAAATAAAGAGGACTCTCCTTGTAGATTACAAAGCAAAATTAAAGATTTTAGATTAAACACATTAACATATGAATCCAAGCTATAAAACTCTTCGAGATAAGCATAAGGGAAAAACTCAGAAAGTGGAGCATCATGAGATTCAGGTCAGGTGGGACTGCAACGTAACTAGAAAAAGACCCTGTCTTTTCTCTCTCCCTACCAAAAGACTTCCTACAACTCACAAAAACCAGTTGGTCTGGTAAAAATGGTCAAAATATTTGAATATAAATTTGATCAAAGAAAATGTATTTATATATCCAGTAAGCAAATGAACATACGTTCCATATAACTGATTTTCAAAGAAAAAATGAAAATGAAAATTTATTGAGATATCACCTTGCATTAGGATTTCCATCACAAAAATTTACAAGTGTTTTGTGTTTGGGGGCATGGGGGAAATAGAAATCCTATGACCTGTCGTTAGAAATATTAATTGTGCACGAAACCCACTTAGAGACACTCAAAGATAAATCTCTGTAATATCTACAGTAATTGTAAAGATTATGAACAGGAGGGATGGGGAAGGAGAGACACACCAGAAACAAGGAGAGAGGGGACCATGTTACAGCAGAGAAAATACGCCTCCATCAAGGACTGCAAGTAAGTAATGAGACATCTGGTTAAGTTCACAAACTTTCCTTCCTGATCATTTACAACGGATGGGGTATGATCTTACCAGAAGAGGAGGGCATATAGTCTGGCAGATAGAAAGTAACCATTTCGCAAATGGGTGATTGACTCATCCCTCACTGTGGTTTCCTACTTTTATTCCATCTACCTTTGAATATACTCTTATAACAAGACTCTAATTTAACAGGTTTTTATCTCTGGCCAGGGGATGACATCCAATACCTATCAGGATGGAGTGAAGGACATTGCAGGAGCAGCAAAACTGCAAAAGAAAATCAACACCCTTCCCCCAGTCTGCCGCTTGGGACGCGCGGGGTCCAGCCTGTACTCACCTGGACCTAGGTAAGCTCTGTCTCCGCCCACCCCCAAAACCCCAGGCCAAATAATTCAGTTTAGTGAAAAACGCACAGAAATTGAAAGAAGATCTTAAGAGTTAAAATGACAATGCCAAAGTCAAAGTGCAAATCCATGAGAAAAAACACTCAAATAAACAAATCTCCCACTGAAGGAATTAATCCCATAATGTTAGACTCCAACCAGAGCAAACTCACAGAAAATGGCCAAGAAAGCCTGACCCAGGATAACGACTTTCAAAATATGATCATTACCATGTTCAATACTATGAAAGAGGAAATCTGGGAGGAATTAAATAATCGAATCAATTGCTTTGAAGAGGAACACAACAGACACTTGGAAGAGTTGAGAAAAACAGTGCAAAAAAACAAAAACTGGCATAGAGCAGTTAAAACAGACTCAAGCAGAGTTTAAAACTGAGCTAAAAGACAAGTTCTCTTCAACCCAGAACTCCACAGAGAGTCTTATCAGCAGAACTACTGAAGCAGAAAACAGAATTTCAGACCTTGAAGATAAAGTGGTGGGAGTATTAACCAGTTCAATGGAAGAAGTTCTTAAAGCCAAAAAGATACTTGAGAGAAATATCCAGGAGATGTGGGACACCCTGAAGAAGCCTAACATGCATATTCATGGAATACCAGAGCAAAAATCTCAAAATACCACTCCTGAGGAAATTTTTCAAATGATCATCAAGGAAAACTTTCCTCATATAAAAAAAGAGGTCCATACATATACAAGAGGCATTCTGCACCCCAAACAGATATCACCAAAACAGAAGCTCGCCACAGCAAATAATCTTCAAAACACGCCACATTCAAGATAAAGAACTGGTGCTGAGAGGTTCAAGGGAGAAAAAACAAGTCACTTTTAAAGGTAAACCTATTAAAATAACAAATGACTTCTCAGTCGAAACAGCAAAAGCAAGAAGAGCTTGGAGAGACATACTTCAAGTACTGAATGAGCAAAAATGACAACCCAGGCTGATTTACCCTGCAAAACTATCAGTCATGATCGAGGGAGAAAGAAAAATCTTCCAGCACAAAGACAACTTGAAGGGATACATGTCCACCAAACCAGGCCTTCAAAAAACGCTAGAAATGATACTCAAGCTTGAAGAAAAAAACAGGCATATTCGGGAGAACAGAAGGGAAGTATAAAACCATTAGAAGCGAAGCAATATACTTATAAAAACTACTAAACATAATAAATGTCTGGAATTAAAAATATTTTCTCCATTATAACACTAAAAGTTAATGGAATTAACTCACCAATCATGAGACACACATTACAAATTTGGATTAAAAATCACAATCCATCAATCTGCTGCCTGCAGGAAACCCATCTCACCACAAAAGATAGGCATGCCCTAAAAATAAAAGGCTGGTCAACAATTCTACAAGCAAATGGAAGCAGAAAACAGGCAGGGGTAGCCATTATGCTATCAGACAAAGTGGACTTCAAACCAAAGAAAATTATAAGAGACACGGATAGATACTACATTTTAGTCACAGGTATAATTCACCAGGAAGAATTCACAATACTGAACATATATGCATCAAATACGGGCACCTCCACATTCATTAAGAAAACCCTACAGCACCTAAAGCAAGAAATCAACCCTCAAACGATAATTCTTGGGGACTTCAACACCGCCCTCTCAACATGAGATAGATCAACAGGTCAAAAGCTTAACAGAGACACTTTGGACCTTAATCAAACCCTTAAAGAAATGGACCTTATAGATCTCTATCAAATTTTTCACACACACACCAAAGAATACACATTTTTCTCAGCAGCACACGGAACTTTCTCCAAAATAGATCACATATTGGGCCACAAAACGAATCTACACATATACAAAAAAGTTGAAATTCTAACCTATGCCCTGTCAGACCACCAAGGCCTAAAGCTGGACATCCACAACACAATAAACAAGAGAAAATGCACTAAATCCTGGAAACTTAACAATATGTTGCTGAATGAGAACTGGATTCAGGAAGAAATTAAATAGGAAATTCAAGATTTCCTGAAAGTGAATGATATTGAAAATACAACTTACCAAAATCTCTGGGACACAATGAAAGCTGTTCTAAGAGGTAAATTCATAGCTCTTAATGCCTACATCAAAAAAATGGAAACATCAGAAATAAACAACTTAACAATGCAGCTTAAAGCTTTAGAGACTAGAGCAATCTGATCCCAAAGTAGTAGAAGAGAGGAGATTAGCAAAATAAGGGGAGAAATATCTGAAATCGAGAATAAGAAAACGATAGAAAAAATCAACCAGTCAAAAAGCTGGTCCTTTGAAAAAATCAATAAGATTGATACACCCCTAGCTAAATTAACCAAAAGCAAGAGAGAGAAAACCCAAATTAACAAAATTAGAAATGAACATGGAGTTATCACTACTGATGCCCAAGAAATCCAGAGAATTATAACATCATATTTCAAAAACTTATACTCTGTGAAGTTTGACAACACAAAAGAGATGGATGAATTTCTAAGTAAACACAACTTACCTAAATTGAATCAGGAAGTTGTGAATTATTAAAATAGTCCTATAGCATACAAGGAAATTGAGGAAGTAATCTTGAATCTTCCCACCAAAACATGTCCTGGACCAGATGGATTCAGCACAGAGTTCTACCAGACATTTAAGGAGTTAATAACACCAATACTCCTTAAACTGTTCCATCAAATAGCAAAGGAAGGAACACTACCAAATTCCTTCTATGAAGCTAATATCGTTTTAATCCCAAAACCTAATAAAGATTCGCTTAAAAAAGAAAACTATAGGCCGATCTCCCTGATGAACACAGATGCAAAGATTCTCAACAACGTCTTAGCAAATCGGATTCAAAAACATATTAAAAAGATCATTCACAGGGACCAAGTAGGCTTCATCTCCGGGACACAAGTTTGGTTCGACATACGCAAATCAATAAATGTAATTCATCATGTAAACCAGTCCAAAGTCCAATACCACATGATACTCTCGATAGATGCAGAAAAAGCTTTTGACAAGATCCAACAGCCTTTTATGATCAAAACGCTGGAGACAGTAGGAATGGAAGGAAATTTTATCAATATAATAAAAGCTGTATACAACAAGCCCACAGCAAGGATTATGCTCAATGGGGAACAATTGGAAGCATTCCCACTTCGATCAGGAACTAGACAAGGCTGTCCACTCTCACCACTTCTATACAATATTGTACTTGAAGTCTTAGCTGAAGCCATAGGACAAGAAAGGGACATAAGAGGGATTCAAATCGACAAGGAAGAAGTCAAGCTATCCCTATTTGCAGATGACATGATCTTATACCTGAGTGATCCCAAAAACTCCACCAGGAAGCTCCTGGAACTAATTGAGAAGTTCAGCAGGGTGTCAGGATACAAAATAAATGTGCAAAAATCAGAGGCCCTTCCTATATGCCCAGAATGAAAGAAGTGAAAAAGCCTTGAGAGAAAACAATCCCATTTACTATAGCCTCTAAAAAATGAAATACCTTGGTATAAACCTAACCAAGGAGGGTAAAAGACCTTTACAACGAAAACTTTAAAACCCTAAAGAAAGAAATAGCAGAAGACACCAGAAGGTGGAAAGACCTCCCTTGTTCCTGGATTGGCAGAATCAACATCGTAAAAATGACCATTTTACCAAAGGCAATATACAAATTCAATGCTATATCAATTAAAATCCCAAAGCAATTCTTTAAATAAGTTGGCCAATTAATCTCAAAATTCATATGGAGGCACAGGATAGCAAAGACAATCCTGAGTAACAAAAACACTGCTGGAGGTATTACCATACCAAACCTAAATCTATACTACAAATCCAAAGTTATAAAAACAGCCTGGTACTGGCTCCAAAATAGACACACAGATCAATGGATAAGGATTGAAGACCCAGATATAAGCCCACAAAATTACAGCCATTTGGTCTTTGACAAAGGGGCCCAAAGAATCCAATGGAAAAAGAACAGCATCTTCAACAAATGGTGCTGGTAAAACTGGATCTCCACATGCAGAAGATTAAGCTGGACCCGTACTTGTCACCATGTACAAGACTTAATTCCAAATGGATCAAGGACCTTGATATCAGGCCAGAGACTATAAAAACCATAGTTGAAAGGATAGGGAACTCCCTCGAGCTGATTGGGCTAGGCCAACAGTTCCTAAACAGACATCCAATGGCACAGTCACTGCTACCAACTCTCAACACTTGGGATCTTGTGAAATTAAAGAGCTTCTGTTCAGATAAAAAGATTGTAATACAAGCTCAAAGGCAACCCACAGAATGGGAGCAAATCTTCACTAACCACATATCTGATAGAGCTCTACTGTTCAGAGTGCACAAAGAACTTAGAAAACTAAACACCAAGGAAACCAATGGCCCAATTAAAAAATGGGCCCTGGAACTTAAAAGAAATTTTACCAGAGATGAAATTAAAATGTCTAACAAATATCTGAAAAAATGCTCCACTTCCTTTGCCATCAGGAAATGCAAATCAAAACTTCTCTGAGATATCATCTCACCCCAGTCAGGATGGCAAAAATCCACAATACAAACAACAACAAATGCTGGAGAGGATGTAGAGAGAGGGGAACTCTCCTACATTGCTGGTGGGAATGCAGGTTCATACAGCCACTCTGGCAAGCCGTCTATAGATTCTTAAAGAAATTAAAGATTGAAATGCCATATGACCCTGGTATTCCACTTTTGGGAATAACCCCCCATGCAGCAGAGGTTCACCTCGATAGCACAAACACGACCATGTTCATAGCAGCACTGTTTACAATAGCAAAGTCATGGAATCAGCCCAAATGTCCTACAGTTGACAAGTGGATAAGGAAACTGTGGTACATCTATACAATGTAGTACTACTCAGCCATGAAAAATGATGAATTACTGGAATTTGCTGGGAAATGGATGTCATTAGAAACAATTATATTAAGTGAAGTATTCCAAACCCAGAAAATTAAGCGCCGTATGTACTCCCTAATAGGTGGTTCCTAGTACCAAACTCATCCAGCCCACCTTGAGATACTCATATGTAAGTCTATGTATTACCTACACTAATTGCAAGGATTATGAACAGGAGGTATGGGGTTGGAGGGCCACACCAGAAACAAGGAGAGAAGTGACCATGTTACAGTAGAGAAAATAGGCCTCCATCAAGGATTGCAAGTAAGTAACGTGACACCTGGTTAAGTTCACAAACTTTCCTTCCTGATCATTTACAACTAAGGGGGTATGATCTCACCAGAAGGGGAGGGCATGTAGTGTGGCAGATAAAAAGTAACCATTTTGCAAATGGGTGATTGACCCCTCCCTCACTGTGGTTTCCTACTTTTATTACATCTACCTTTGAATATACTCTTATAACAAGACTCTAGTTTAACAGCTTTTTATCTCTGGCCAGGGGGTGACATACAATACCCATCAGGATGGAGTGAAGGGCATTGCAGGAGCAGCAAAACTGAAAAAAAAAATCAACAAACCACAATCCAGATCTTCAGAGACTCTATATCAACCACCTAGAACTAGGCCAGACTAATCTCTCCCCATCCTGAAGCTCAGGGACATTTGCGGAAGAGGGGGCGGTAAGAGTGTAAGAGCAATAGGATGGGAGGAGCAGTGATTTGCAAGATACTCCACACAAGTTAGGGCCGAAGCAATCATAATTGGACTTTGCATGCCCTGCACAATGTCCAACACACTATTGACCTCACAAAGTCTAGCATCTGCTAAAGACACCAAGATCCTTGGAGGCAAGGAATTGGCAGCCACAGTAGTGTTCCTATGCTTAAGGGGAACACAGGAAAGGGTTCAGGGAAAAGCCACTGGGTCTTGTACGTCATCGTAGAGGAGGGCCCAGAGGAGAGTCAGGCATGCACAAGAAAGGACTCTCTGGGAATTGGGGCGGGAGGCACTGGGGGATGGGGAGGGAGGAGTGAGGGGAGGGGAAGCAGAGGGTTCGGGGGGGGGGGAGGAGGAGGGAGGGAACTGGTGTACCTATTAAGTTTGTATGAGCTGAAATAATAATAAAAAATGTATTTAAAAAAAAATAAAATCAACAAACCCTAATCCAGAACATCAGAGACTCTGTATCAACCTCCTGGAACTAGGCCAGCCTAATCTCTCTCATTCTGAAGGTCAGGGAAATTTGTGGAATAGGGGGCGGTAAGATTTTAAGAGCACAAGGATGGGAGGAGTAATGATATGCAAGATACTCCAGACAAGTTAGAGCCGAAGCAATCATATTTGGACTTTACATGCCCTGTGCAACGTCCAACACACTATTTTTTGTCTAGCATTTGCTAAAGGCATTAGGATCCTTGGAGGCAAGGGATTGACAGCCTCAGTAGTGTTCCTATGTTTAACGGGAACACAGGAAAGGGTTCTGGGAAATGCCACTGGGTCCTTGCACCTCATCAGAGAGGAGGACCCAGAGGAAAGTCTGGCATGCACATTAAAGGATGCTCTGGGGATGGGAGGGGGAGACACTGAGGGATGGGGAAGGAAGGGGGAGGGGAGGGGGGGCACAGGGGGATAGGGCGTTTGAGGTAGGGGGGACCAATGTACCTGTTAAGTTTGTATGAGTGGAAATAAAAAAAAGAAATATTAAATTGTATAGCCACTAGGTAAAATTTAATTGGAGATTCCTCAACAAAATTAGAATTACCATATGATCCAGAAGTTTAATTTCTGGGTATACATCCAAAAGAACTGAGAACACATTCTCAAAGAATTATTTACACACCCTTGTTATTTCCAAGATTATTAACAATATTTGAGATCATAAACAATCCAAATGTCCATTAACAGATGAATGAGTAAATGAAATTTGAAATGTACAAAGTGGAATATTACTTAGTATTATTAAAGAGGAAAACCCATCACATTACAATATAGATTATTCTTTTTTTTATTCATTGCACACGTGTGCGTGTGCATGCGCATGTATGTATGTGTGTGTGTGTGTGTGTGTGTGTGTGTGTGTGCAGAATCATAGGCAAATTCGGGAACCACCATGGACGCCTCCACCTCCTTGTTTACTCTCTCCAGGTATTCACAGGCTCTGCCCCACCAGGACCAGAAACGCAGTCCGCCCCTGCTTCTGCCTGGCATCTGTAAGTGGGGTCTAGGATCCGAACTCAGGACCTTCTGCCTGCAAAGCAGAGGCTTAACCCCTGAGCCATCTCTCCAGTCCCAATATAGATTATTCTTTTTTTTTTTTGGTGTAAGTTCTTTAATTTGCTTAAACAACAAGTGCAATATATATATCCTGAGAAGAGATTAGGAGAATGTATGATAAAGTGTTCTGTGGGATGTAACAACAACAACAAAAAACATATGGCCACTTGGAGTGGATGTATGGCCACTTGGAGTGAATGGAGTTGAATGAAACAAGGGAGGTTAATACACACACACACAACACACACACACACACACACACGCACACACACACACACACACACACAGAGACTTAATAACAAAGTGAAAGTCACAATCCCAGGTAACTGGGTTTGGTTTGCTGACTGAAGGAAAGTAATTACAGAGTACAGAGACCTTGGGTGGGAAATGTGAGATATAAGTTATACAGAACACCTCCTCTCCTCATCCTTAATACATTACCCCAAGTCCCCCATGTCTGCTCTTGTTGGAGTTCTGGTAGCACAATGGGGTCATGGCAGAACACCAGCAGTGCAGAATCAACAGCCGGCATTAAGAGCAGCGCCATGTGGCGGCTTGGAGTGGAATAAAAGGCAATTTCTCAAGCTGCAGGAAGAACAGGCGGTCAAGGCACGTGGGTGGAAAGTAGGAGTCATTGGCGATTCCTCACTGCTGAAGTCTGATGTTGCTGAAGGAGGTGGGAAGAGAACCATATTCTGGAACACTGCTGAGGTTGGATCTCTCTTCTCTAAGAAGCCATCAGGGCTTTATATTGAAAGCCACGAGGAACTACTGGGGGACAAGCAGGAGATAATAGGATCCCACCTGTGTTTTAGAAACATCACTCCCCACTCTGATATTAAAGATGGATTGAGGCAGGACAGGGCGGACACAGAGAGGCGGGTGAGGGTTGATTTCTTATTGAAATAGCAAAACAACTTGAAGAAAAAAAGACTGATGATAAAAGCAAGTGCAAAGAGGTCCAAGGATTGAGGGACACCTTTTGCCGGGGCCCTGAGGATGTGGAGGGTTAGTTTCACCTTTTATTCCAGAGTCCTGGAAAACATAGACGAGTTCGTCATGGATCAGAACAAGATCGTGAGGAAGCGAGGACGCGGGAGGCGGGTGCGCAGAGGGGCGGGCCTGGGCCTGCCGGGTCCCAGGGATCTAGACGTGCCCCAGTGCTCGTGGGCGCGTGGTGCGCAACGCCTAGATTATTCTTAAAAACATCATTCTAGGTGAAATAAGTCAGTCACAAAATGACAGATCCTGCAGGCATCTACCTATATGAGGCATATCAAATATAGTGATTTCCCCTTAGCCACGGAGGATACATTCCTACACTCCCAACAGATGCCTGAAACCTTGAATAGTACCAAATACCATGTATGATTTTTGTTCCTATTCATATGCACTCATGGTAAAGTTCAATTTATAAGTTAGGTGCAACAAAAATTTGTTTTGTTTTGGTTTTTATGTGACAGGGTCCTGCCGTGTAGTTCCAGTTAGTCTTGAACTTGCAGCAATTTTCCTGTTTCTGTTGTTTAAGTGATAGGATTACAGATTTGTGCCACCACATCTAGCTACAGTAGGAGACTGACAAAAATAATAATACAGTTGAACAATGATCACAATATACTTCAAGTGAAATTGCCAGAAAACTACTTTTTCCACATTGGGACCATTATAAAGTAAAATAGAGTTGACTTAAATGCCACACAATAGTACTGAAACAATTAGTCTCATAACTGAAGTAACACCAATAACAATTGTATATTATATACAGTGTGATACTTTGGTCAAAAGAATTATACACTTTCAGGGCAAGAAAGAGTGGAAGGGCACAAGGTTTTATGACACTTCTCAGAAGGGCGCAGGTCTCAAAATTTATGAATTGTTTATTTATGAGTTATCTACATACTGTTTTAGAATATGGTTGGCTATGGGCAGGTGAAATGATGAAAACTAAAATTTAATGTAAAGAAGGGGTACTGCCATCAAAATTACAAAAACAACAGGATGGGGGTTACCATGAACAGACTGGAAGGAAATATTGGAAGTTGCTACTCCGTAGATGCAGAGTTTCTACTTACCAAATCTAGAGAGCTGCTATACAGAAATGTAAATAGACTTAGTAGTACTGAGCTTAAAAAATAAAGAGAGTTGATTTTTATACTATTTATTCTTATGGAAATTTAAAAATATTATAGAAAAAGTGATTAGCCTATTTAAAAACATTTTATTATAGTGATTAAACGAATGATTTTTACAAGATGTCATGCTATTTGCTCCCAAAGACATTTTAACTGGTGTTTTAAAGACTCTCATTCTTGCATACATTAATAAGATTATATTTTAATCTTTAAACTATGACTTAATTATGACATTTGGCTCAGTCACACGGCCTGTGTAAAATTATTTTATCTCTGGACTTTAAGCTACTGTAGTTTAAGAGCTTCAATGTAATTCACTCAAAAATTCTTTATCTTGTATTCTCACTCAAGAATTATGGCCTCCTGTATCTTAGGGCTCAGGTCTTTATGAGATCCTCAGGAGTCTCAATGACTCTGTCATTACAAGTCAACTACCATTCTCCTTCATGGTTTTCTTTAAAGAGATAAAGCCACAGAAGATCACATTCCAGCCTAAGATAGCTTCATTGCATGCCCTGGTTAAGAAAAATTAAATTTTATCTGGAAAAGAAATGCCACTGTTAAGTATTGGACCAGTACAATTAAATGAGTGGCATTTCCTTCTAAGTAAATGACTTTGCTCCAAACAATGCAGAGTGCTCTGGGAATAGTCAGCAGAGCCACGTTATAAACCACTTGAGTAAATCAGTCTCAGTGTTCTACAGTCATGCCTTGTATAATGTGCAGGACAAAATGGTCATTTTTGTAAGTGGGAATTCATCTGAACTATCTCCACACTTCCATTGTAAATGTGGGAAATTTGAGACCTGGTGCAAATGTCCAAATACCTTCTTAAAGTTTATCTGATTGTTGTCCATCATAAATTCTTCCTCTTCTCTTCAAAAGAAAGGAGACATGGGATCACACTTCTGTAGAGAAAACAGGCCACTGTCATGTATTGCATGTAAGTACCGAGACATCTGGAACAACTCACTTTCATGTCCCTTCCTGGTCACTTGGGACTGAACAGGTTTGATCTCACCAGTCAGGGAAGATATAGGAACTGGCAGATAGACTGTAACCATCCTGCAAGTGGCATACTGATCCTTGGCCTCCCGTCATCTGTGTCCTACTCCTAGTCTTCCATCTACCTTTGAGTCTCTTCTTTTTTTTTTTTATTTCAGCTCATACAAACTTATTAGGTACACCAGTTCCCTCCCTCCCTCCACCCCGCTGTACCCCCTGCTCACCCTCCCCACCGCTCTCCCTCCCCATCCCCCAGTGTCTCCCACCCCAATTCCCAGAGAGTCCTTTCTTGTGCATGTCTGATTTTCCTCTGGGCCCTCCTCTACGATGACGTACAAGGACCCAGTGGCCTTTCCCTGAACCTTTTCCCATGTTCCCCTTAGGTATAGGAACACTGCTGTGGCTGCCAATCCTTTGCCTCCAAGGATCTTGGTGCCTTTAGCAGATGCTAGACTTTGTGAGGTCAACAGTGTGTTGGACAATGCGCAGGGCATGCAAAGTCCAATTATGATTGCTTCAGCCCTAACTAGTATAGAGTATCTTACATATCATTGCTCCTCCCATCCTTATGCTCTTACACTCTTACCGCCCCCTCTTCCGCAAATTTCCCTGAGCTTCAAGATGGGGAGAGACTAAGCTAGCCTAGTTCTAGGTGGTTGATATAGAGTCTCTGAAGTTCTGGATTGTGGTTTGTTGATTTTCTTTTGCAGTTTTGCTGCTCCTGCAATGCCCTTCACTCCATCCTGGTGGGCATTGTATGTTACCCCCTGGCCAGAGACAAAAAGCTGTTAGAGTCTTGTGATAAAAGCACATTCAAAGGTAGATGTAATAAAAGTGGGAAACTACAGTAAGGGAGGGGTCTATCACCCATTTGCAAAATGGTTACTTTTTATCTGCCAGACTATATGCCCTCCTCTTCTGGTGAGATCACACCCCCACAGTAGTAAATGATCAGGAACAAAAGTCTGTGAACTTAATCAGATGTCTCATTACTTATTTGGGTCCTTGGTGGAGGCCTATTTTCCCTGCTGTAACATGGTCCCTTCTCTCCTTGTTTCTGG
The DNA here is from genome assembly GCA_023101885.1 of Typhlomys cinereus. Taxonomy (NCBI): domain Eukaryota; kingdom Metazoa; phylum Chordata; class Mammalia; order Rodentia; family Platacanthomyidae; genus Typhlomys; species Typhlomys cinereus. The sequence continues at coordinate 1,439,913 of JALPQD010000180.1, forward strand.
TGTGGCCCTCCTACCCCATCCCTCCTGTTCATAATCCTTGCAATTACTGTCTCTAGGTGGGCTGGGTGGGTTTGGTACTGGGAGCCACCTATTAGGGAGTACATATGGCGCTTAATTTTCTGGGTCTGGGATACTTCACTTAATATAATTGTTTCTAATGACATCCATTTCCCGGCAAATTCCAGTAATTCAAAAATTTTTTAAATTTTTTTATTTTTATTATTATTATTTATTCAACTGTGTGCATGTGCGTATGTATGTGCGCGCGTGTGTGTCTGTGTGTGTGTAGAACCACGGACGAATTCGCAAACCACCATGGACACCTCCACCTCCGCCCTACCAGGACCAGAAGCACAGGCCGCCCCCGCTTCTGCCTGGCGTCCATACGTGGGATCTGGGATCCGAACTCAGGACCTTCCGCCTGCAAGGTGGAGGCTTAACCCCTGAGCCACCTCTCCAGCCCTAATTCATCATTTTTGATGGCTGAGTAGTACTCCATTGTATAGATGTACCACAGTTTCCTTATCCACTAGTCAACTGTTGGACATTTGGGCTGATTCCATGACTTTGTTATTGTACACAGTGCTGCTATGAACATGGTCGTGCTTGTGCTATCGAGGTGAACCTCTGCTGTATGGGGGGTTATACCCAAAAGTGGAATACCAGGGTCATATGGCATTTCAATCTTTAATTTCTTTAAGAATCTCCAGACGGCTTGCCAGAGTGGCTGTATGAACCTGCATGCCCACCAGCAATGTAGGAGAGTTCCCCTCTCTCCACATCCTCTCCAGCATTTGTTGTTGTTTGTATTGTGGATTTTTGCCATCCTGTCCGGGGAGAGATGGTATCTCAGGGAAGTTTTGATTTGCATTTCCCTGAAGGCGAAGGAAGTGGAGCATTTTTTCAGATATTTGTTAGACATTTTAATTTCACCCCTGGTAAAATTTCTTTTAAGTTCCAGGGCCCATTTTTTAATTGGGCCATTGGTTTCCTTGATGTTTAGTTTTCTAAGTTCTTTGTGCACTCTGGACAACAGAGTTCTATCAGATGTGTGGTTAGTGAAGATTTTCTCCCATTCTGTGGGTTGCCTTTGAGCTCGTGTTACAATCTTTTAATCTGAACAGAAGCTCTTTAATTTCACAAGATCCCAAGTGTTGAGAGTTGGTAGCAGTGACTGTGCCATTGGATGTCTGTTTAGGAACTGTTGGCCTAGCCCAATCAGCTCGAGGGAGTTCCCTATCCTTTCAACTATGGTTTTTATAGTCTCTGGCCTGATATCAAGGTCCTTGATCCATTTGGAATTAAGTCTTGTACATGGTGACAAGTATGGGTCCAGCTTTAATCTTCTGCATGTGGAGATCCAGTTTTGCCAGCACCATTTGTTGAAGATGCTGTTCTTTTTCCATTGGATCCTTTGGGCCCCTTTGTCAAAGACCAAATGGCTGTAACTTTGTGGGCTTATATCTGGGTCTTCAATCCTTATCCACTGATCTGTGTGTCTATTTTGGAGCCAGTACCAGGCTGTCTTTATAACTACGGATTTGTTGTATAGACTAAGGTTTGTTATGGCAATACCTACAGCTGTGTTTTTGTTACTCAGGATTGTTTTTGCTATCCTGGGTCTTTTGTGCCGCCATATGAACTTTGAGATTATTTGGTCAACTTCTTTGAAGAATTGCTTTGGGATTTTGATTGGTATAGCATTGAATCTGTATATTGCCTTTGGTAGGATGGTCATTTTTACGATGTTGATTCTGCCAATCCAGGAACAAGGGGGGTCTTTCCACCTTCTGGTGCCTTCTGCTATTTCTTTCTTTAGGGTTTTACAGTTTTCGTTGTAAAGGTCTTTTACCTCCTTGGTTAGGTTTATACCAAAGTATTTCATTTTTTTAGGGGCTATAGTAAATGGGATTGTTTCTCTCAAGGCTTTTTCACTTCTTTCATTCTGGGCATATAGGAAGGCCTCTGATTTTTGCACATTTATTTTGTATCCTGACACCCTGCTGAACTTCTCAATTAGTTCCAGGAGCTTCCTGGTGGAGTTTTTGGGATCCCTCAGGTATAAGATCATGTCATCTGCAAATAGGGATAGCTTGACTTCTTCCTTGTCGATTTGAATCCCTCTTATGTCCCTTTCTTGTCTTATGGCTTCAGCTAACACTTCAAGTACAATATTGTATAGAAGTGGTGAGAGTGGACAGCCTTGTCTAGTTCCTGATCGAAGTGGGAATGCTTCCAATTGTTCCCCATTGAGCATAATCCTTTCTGTGGGCTTGTTGTATACAGCTTTTATTATATTGATAAAGTTTCCTTCCATTCCTACTGTCTCCAGCATTTTGATCATAAAAGGTTGTGTTGGATCTTGTCAAAAGCTTTTTCTGCATCTATCGAGAGTATCATGTGGTCTTGGACTTTGGACTGGTTTACATGATGAATTACATTTATTGATTTACGAATGTTGAACCAACCTTGTGTGCCGGAGATGAAGCCTACTTGGTCCCTGTGAATGATCTTTTTAATATGTTTTTGAATCCGAATTGCTAAGACTTTGTTGAGAATCTTTGCGTCTGTGTTCATCAGGGAGATCGGCCTATAGTTTTCTTTTTTAAGTGAATCTTTATTAGGTTTTGGGATTAAAACGATATTAGCTTCATAGAAGGAATTTGGTAGTGTTCCTTCCTTTGCTATTTGATGGAACAGTTTAAGGAGTATTGGTGTTATTAACTCCTTAAATGTCTGGTAGAACTCTGTGCTGAATCTATCTGGTCCAGAACATTTTTTGGTGGGAAGATTCTAAATTACTTCCTCTATTTCCTTATATGTTATAGGACTATTTAAATAATTCACAACTTCCTGATTCAATTTATGTAAGTTGTGTTTACTTAGAAATTCATCCATCTCTTTTGTGTTGTCAAACTTCACTGAGTGCAAGTTTTTGAAATATGATGTTATAATTCTCTGGATTTCTTGGGTATCAGTAGTGATAACTCCATGTTCATTTCTAATTTTGTTAATTTGGGTTTTCTCTCTCTTGCTTTTGGTTAATTTAGCTAGGGGTGTATCAATCTTATTGATTTTTTCAAAGGACCAGCTTTTTGACTGGTTGATTTTTTCTATCGTTTTCTTATTCTCGATTTCAGATATTTCTCCCCTTATTTTGCTAATCTCCTCTTTTCTACTACTTTGGGATCAGATTGCTCTAGTTTCTCTAAAGCTTTAAGTTGCATTGTTAAGTTGTTTATTTCTGATGTTTCCATTTTTTTGATGTAGGCATTAAGAGCTATGAACTTACCTCTTTGAACAGCTTTCATTGTGTCCCAGAGATTTTGGTAAGTTGTATTTTCGTTATCATTCACTTTCAGGAAATCTTGAATTTCCTTTTTAATTTCTTCCTGAATCCAGTTCTCATTCAGCATCATAGTGATTAGTTTCCAGGAGTTAGTGTATTTTCTCTTGTTTGATGTGTTGTGGATGTCCAGCTTTAGGCCATGGTGGTGTAATAGGGCACAGTTTAGAATTTCAACTTTCTTGTATATGTGTAGATTCATTTTGTGGCCCAATATGTGATCTATTTTGGAGAAAGTTCCGTGTGCTGCTGAGAAAAATGTGTATTCTTTGGTGTGTGGGTGAAAAGTTCAATAGAGATCTGTAAGGTCCATTTCTTTCAGGGTTTGATTAAGTTCCAAAGTGTCTCTGTTAAGCTTTTGACCTGTTGATCTATCCCATGTTGAGAGGGCGGTGTTGAAGTCCCCAAGAATTATCGTTTGCAGGTTGATTTCTTGCTTTAGACGCTGTAGGGTTTTCTTAATGAATGTTGAGGCGCCCGTATTTGATGCATATATGTTCAGTATTGTGAAGTCTTCCTGGTGAATTGTACCTGTGACTAAAATGTAGTATCCATCCGTGTCTCTTATAATTTTCTTTGGTTTGAAATCCACTTTGTCTGATAGCATAATGGCTACCCCTGCCTGTTTTCTGCTTCCATTTGCTTGTAGAATTGTTGACCAGCGTTTTATTTTTAGAGCGTGCCTATCTTTTGTGGTGAGATGGGTTTCCTGCAGGCAGCAGATTGATGGATTGTGATTTTTAATCCAAGTTTGTAATCTGTGTCTCTTGATCGGTGAATTAATTCCATTAACATTTAGTGTTATAATGGAGAAACTATTGTTAATTCCAGACATTTATTATGTTTAGTAGCTTTTATAAGTACATTGCTTCACTTTTAATGGTGTTATATTTGCCTTCTGTTCTCCTGGATATGCCTGTTTTTTTCTTCAAGCTTGAGTGTCATTTCTAGCATTTTTTGAAGGCCTGGTTTGGTGGACATGTATCCCTTCAAGTTGTCTTTGTGCTGGAAAATTTTTCTTTCTCCCTCGATCATGACTGAGAGTCTCTTCTTATATTAAAACCTTCATTTAAATCGTCTTTTATCTTTGATTAGGAGGTGATCTTCGATACCAACTAGGATGCAGCCAAGGGTGGTGCAGGAAAACAAAACTGAAAACATCAAATCATAATTCAGAACACCAAAAACCCTACATTGATCACCTGAAACCAGACCAGCCAAATTTTTTCCCACCCTAAATCTCAGGGAACCTTGTGGAAGAGGGGTGAATATGATTGTAAGAGCCTAAAGATGGGGAAGTCCAATGATATGCAAGATACTCCACATGAGTTAGGGCTGCAGCAACCAGGATTGGACTTTGCCTGACTTGCACAATGGCTGACATGTCAATGACCCCCCCTCCCAAAAGTCTAGCATGGATCACAGGGGAGAAGACTCCAGGCAGGAGGATCCTTAGAAGCAAGGGATTGACAGTCATAATAGAGTTCCTACACTAACAGAGAGTCCAAGAAGGGGTTCCTGGCTATGCCCCTGAGTCCTGAACCCTCACTAGGGGAATCTCTCTGGGGGATGGGAGGGAGTAAGATGGGGAGGCACCAGGAGAGGGGGAAGGAGAGAGAGAGTGAAAGGAAGGAGGTAAGGGGGAAAGTACAATGGGGGACAACTGGGGAGGAGAGGGGAGAGAGAGCAGAGGGGTTACTATTAAGCTTGTATGTATTATTAGGAAAAAATACGATGTTGGAAAAAAGACTTGAAAAAAATTCCTCCTCCTCCCAACACAAAAGTGTATCACAGCAATATCATTCATGGAGCACTGAGGTCATATTGCTCTAGGATATAGTTGATTCTACTTTTTTCCTTTTTAACCCTAAACTCGTTATTTTCTTTGCACAGTAGGCTATTACTTCTTAAAACTGGAAAAAGGAAGCTTCCTGGGTCATCTTATTAGCCTTATCTAGAAAATGGAAAATTAAGAATCATATTTAACCTATGAAAACTTTGTAAGGATCAAACCAAAATAGCTGAAATTGACAACTATAATAATAAATGTGAAATATTATTGGTTTGTTCTTGTTCCATTCATGGAAGCCATTTAAAACACTTCACTCTTACTTACTGGACACTATAGTGAAATAAACATCAATCTGACAGTTTCCCTATACTCTATTCTATAATTTTCACTCTTCAGTATTTTATAATTCCCTTAAGTACATATATTTTTTTCTCTTCCATTAGAATTAAAGCTTTACAATGATGAAAATGTTGTCCTTGTAAATATTAGCTGAGTGGATAAAATAATGATTGGCACTATCTAGCAGAAATATAGAACACTTAATGGTATTCAGAAATATTTATCTCCTACTGTGAAGAGACACTAGAGGACATCAAGATGAATAGGAATTGTAAAGCAAAAATAGAGTACACTGAAAGAAGAGATATTCTGCAAGATTCCACAAAATTTTGTGTCATAATGGTTTGACATGACTCTTGCATTCTGGCAGAATTTTGACAGTGGAAATGATATGAAAAGATTCTAAGCAAAAGTAGCATCATGATCTAAGGCATAGGAGGTAGGAAGGCATTTGGGAAATCCAGGTAGTTCTATATATCTGAATTATATGAATCAGAGGAAGACAAAATGACCAAATCCACACTGTGCAGTGACTTGAATATTAGGATAACTCAGTCAAACCACATTTTTGTCTGACAAAGAGGGGTTTTGCATGATATTATAAGGAATCATAACTTAGACTTGATAGCTCTGGAGTTAACTCTGAATGCATTATTGCCTGACTTTTAATGCTGTTAACAGTTTTGTGATTTTAGCTTAAAATCCAATTATAACAAAAGGTAGTGTCCTAGACATGAATTTTATTCTAAAGTTTTTTTTAGCCATGTAAAAAACAGTCGTGCTATGTTTAGAAATTCTTTTTTTTTATTCAATTGTGTGTGTGCGCACATGTGTATGTGTGTGTGTGTGTGTGTGTGTGTGTGTGTGTGTGTGTGTGTGTGTAGAACCACGGGCAAATTCGGGAACCACCATGGACCGCCTCCACCTCTTCCTTATTTACTCTGCCCTGGGATTCACAGGCTCCGCCCTATCAGGACCAGAAACTCAGGCTGCCCCTGCTTCGGCGCAGCGTCTATACGTGGGGTCTAGGATCCGAACTCAGGACCTTCCACCTGCAAGGCAGAGGCTTAACCCCTGAGCCACCTCTCCAGCCCCTATGTTTAGAAATTCTGTGTTTTTGTTAACAACAGAAAAATACGAAGTAAAATGAGAGATTTCCTTCTGTTAACTCTCTTACGTACTTCTGACCAGATATTCCACAGATCAAATTAAAAGCTATCAAACTATATCATAGAAAATGCAAATGAGGCTTTAAGCAAAAGCCTTTTGCAAGATTAATGACAGGAAAAATGATGTAAGAAGAAGGTCATTGACATTGGTTTTACCTGGTTTCCTGATTTCAATGGTAGAAGGGATATTATTGTAAGTAGACAATATACTTGAACAAAGGAGACCATTATTTTATTTGGTAGATTTCATCAACAACAATTTTGGTTTTTATTCTAACTCTACTTCATTTTTACACATACATGCCTGTAAAATGTTTCAGAATAGGGCTATTACTTTATTTCATTATCACTAAAAATTAAAACATGATAATAAAAGCAAAATAAATTGCTTTGGTTTTTTCCCTGTATATATACTTACGCAATATTAAGTGCTCAATGTCTATCATCCTCTCCCATTCATCCACTAATTTCATATATCTTGTACACACAGACACACACACAGACACACACAGACATACACACACACACACACACACACACACACACACACACACACACAGTATATTATTTAGCATGATATTCTTTCATCATATCATGCCAGGAACTATGAGCACTCTGCTTTTTGTTGTTAAAATGACTTACATTTATTTCTATCACATTTACATGCAGTTTAGAAATGAACCTAAAATATAATTTTTAGCCTAGAGTAAAAGGTACTTTAAATTTTTTGACCATGTAGCCATATGATGATTTGCTGTTAATTCATTGGTAATTCCTAGTAACTACATGTGTTACTTCAAAGTTGGTTTGATCAAAAAACTTTAGTAATCATTAGATGAAACATTTCCTTTTAAAAGAATTGCAAGAATCTTAGTATTAAGATTCTTATAATCAGCTCACCATTCTGAATGAAAACTTGCATTACATTTACTCTTAAATATGTATGTAAATATGCTGTAGTTCAGTTTGTTTTTAACTCACTCAATGACAGCTAACAGAAAATAATGAATTCAAACAGAAAATTCTGAATTTTACATTTAGATCTTTTATTTATTAGCCATGAATCAATCAATCAATCCACCAATCTATTTATTTATTTATTCATTTATTCATTGTGTACTGGCTGTAGAACCCATGGCATTGTATTTAATGGGCAAACACTCTATCACTTGGCAGTATTCTCAGACCATTAGTTCTGTTATAAAAGCTGCTTTCCTCATCTGAAAATAAATAAATAATGCTGCCTCATGTGCTCCACTCAGTATTATAAAAATAAAAATATTGTCATGATGGTAAACACCCTTGGTAAACCAATACTCTTCAGGTAAAAGCAATCTTTTTTTTAAAGATTCAGTCCCCATATCCAGAGGAATCAATCTGTAATCGTTAAAGTTTGTTAAAATTTTTCAAAAAGGAATCGTTGGAGTAAACTAAGGAAAAAGAGAGATACTTCAAATGAAAGACAAAAATCAACTCAGAACTAAGCTGGGCATTGTGGCATATGCCTGTGTCCATGAATTTGTAGACAGTTTGTGCTACATAGTAAATTCCAGGCCAGCCAAGACTACATAACAAGACCTTGTCTCAAAAAAAATTTTAAAAGCCCACAGAACCCCCTCATTTATTGCAATGCATTAGGCAGGCATTAAGTCAACTATATTTGGCTCTAGATAGTCTTTTTAATTCCTCTAATCTCTGACCCATCCGTTTTACTTTGAATTTCAAACATTCATGAATAGCAGAGCTGTTTGTAAGGGATACAGACAGGCTTTATTACTTAAGTGTGTGATGGGAGGTGGCAGCTCACTCTAGGAAATGGGGAATGATTTAGAGACTGACTGTAAGGGAGAAGGTGATGGCTTTTCTAGATGGCACTCAAAAGATATTCATTAGAGTGAATAGACTGCGGTATTTGTAAGGGCAAATCCAGTGCCTGTCTAGCTCAGAGTCTAGTATATTCCAGATGTGTTATAAATACACATTCCCTAATCTTCAGAGGGCTTTTTTCTTCTACCAAGTTACCCTCTCATAAAGATTTCTAAATATTTATATTATTTTATCCTCTCTCTCCCTCTTTTTGTTTTTACTTAAAGGTTGATTTCACCTGAATATAAGTGTCTAAGCAATGGCAAAATGTTAAAGCACCAACGTTGCCCTGAGGTTCCCAATGAAAGTGTTTATCCAAATTTAAAAAGAATGCCCACTTGGGTTAGACAAATTACAGAGATGTGCTTTTTTTTTTGAATATCACGTTACAGGTCTTGGCAAGGAGTGGACAGGTTGAATCTCAGCATCTATTAAATTCTTTACCTGGATGCCTAGGTGTTGCATGCTAATTGTTAAATGTCTAACATTATTTCTATCCTTTAGAGGCAGCTTGCATCCTCCTGAAACAGGTGTAGTAACATAGAATTTACTATGCTTTTTAAAATTAACTATTTCTTAGCCTTCTCATTTAGACTACATAGCTAAAGCATTGAAAATTTAATATTTCGTGTTTCCTTTGGGCAGAAATATTTCTAAATCTCTCAAGTTTTATTTTAGATAGATAATTTGTTGCCTATATAAGACAGTTCTTTTCATATTAACCCTCTTATTTTTGTGCAGGAAGTCCAATTATACTTGGACTCAATAACAAGTTATTTGTTGTTTCCTGTTATCATTGCTTGTTGAGACAGGGTTTCATGAAGCTCATACTGCCCTCAAACTTCCTATGTAGTCAAGGACAGCCTTGAACCCCTAATTCTCTTGCGTCCGCCTCCCAAGCACTGGGATTACAAGTTTGTGTCATCAACACACCTGGCTGTTTGCTTTTAAGATTTACCCTTTGTAGCTTTGCTTTACCTCTGACTGGACACATTTTATGTCGAATGTTATTTTCTTTGGGAGGGGGTACAGCAATCTCAGCAACTCTTCTAGATCAAGCTGATTGAGTGTCTGGTTGTGAAATCAAATGTAGAATAGTTGGGAACAACTGGATCTGTTTCATATTGAAAAGGCCCTCATTAGGGAAGGAAATTTATGAGTAAAAAGCTGTGCTCATTACCTTCAACTATTTGCGTGAACTTCACATACACATGGGAGAATTGCTCTTTGTCACTCTAAGAAAGCAAAATTTGAATCAATAGACAGAGGTGACAGGAAGTCAGTTAGTTAGTTAGTGCTTTAGAATATTTAATGGGCTTCCCAATGGGATTTACTGCCTGCCGAGAGAGTGAACTTCCCATCACTTGAGGTACTGAGGCACAATCTGGAGGATTATGTACTAGCAGTGTCTAAAGAGATTTTTTATTGGTGTGAACACAGCCCTGAAAATGTTTAAAGGATCTTATAACTTTGGGACTCTATTCCGAATCTGTCTCAGTGAATTTTGTCCCATAAGATCAGGATTGGTAGAATAATACAACGTGACTAACATATGTAAGGTTTTGTATTCACTCTTAAAATTTAGTTATGCCTTAGATAATATAAGAAAGTTGTCTTTCTAAGACTCCTTTGTATATTGTGATTCCATTTTGCTTATGAGAAGTGTCAGTCAGAAACCTAAAGAGTCACCACTTGGAATTTAGTAACACCAAATAGTTGCTAGCTCAGAATTGTTTGATTTAAAGTGTATAGATATGGCACTCCACATGCCTGAGATCCCAGAGCTAAGGGATCATTTAGATATTTAGAGCTCCCTGTCTATGCATCCTAGCAGAATGGATGAACTCTGGTTTAAGTTAGAGATCCTGTCTAAAAAAAAAAAAGTCAAAATGTGATTGAGAGAGATATCCAGTGTTGGCATCTGTCCTCCACATGCATAAGGTACACATATGCATGCACACACGTGAACATGTACACATATACATATACACAAAAAGTAAAAATAAAATTGTAGGGAGATATTAACCTCAAATCAATATTTATCAGTGACATAGTTGTTTATTAATTGATTGCATTTTTTAACGTCTCACTCTGTAGCAAGGTAACCTAGTCTCAGACTTAAAGCAATCCTCCTTTCTATGACTCCTGAGTGTTGGGATCACATATCAAGCCATGTACTTGTCACGGGCAATTCAATTTTCTAGAATCTTATACCTGTGTTAGTGACAACTAAATTTGTGAATTATTATGTTGCCTTATATATGCTATTTATATATTCTTTAATACTTTACTTATTTATTTATTTAGAGAAAGATAGAGAGGTCAGTTCTCTCTTTCCACCATGTGGGCTCCAAGGATTAAACTCAGGCCATCTGTTTTCTTTTGTAAGTGCCTTTAACTGATGAGCCTCCTCATGGGTCGTATTTATGCATTTTTATCAGTGTGTCATGTGCATTTGCTAGTTTCTTTTTAGTTTTATTTTTCTTTTCTCTGTTTTTTTTCTTCTCTATTTCTGTTTCTTTTCCGCCTTCCTTCTGCAGCTCTTTGGCTTGATTTTAGAGCCTTTTACATGTTATACAAGTGCTCTAACCACTGAGTTACATCTCCAATCAATATTTATTTCTCTTAGTAGTATTTTAATGCTTATTTCCATGGGGGTTTACATTAACTGTGACCAAGATCTAGCTCTTGATTTTGAGAGTAGCAAGTAATCTATTCTAATACAGAATGCTTTATATGTTTTAAAGAGTTCCAGACAGATACTTATTTGTAAGTAACAACTTCATACTAGGGTCATTGTCATAGTTGTAAAGATATGAAGTAGTTACTTTGGATAAGGAACTAGAAGCCTTTAGTATAAAAAACTTAAAATGTCAGGTTTTTGTTTACAAGGAAAAGGTCCTTAATGTGTTGAAGTATATTAACTAGAGTAGTAGCATCAAATCATAGGACAGTTGAATACATAATCATTGTTTGGAACTTAAATGTAAAGTTTCTCTGAGTGTGATCTGAAGAGCTCTTACATCACAACCTCTCATATAAATCACATCATTGGCAAGAACAGCAATAGAAATTCCAGCCTAAGGTCAGTTATCAGAATCTCTAGGAATAAGGTCTAAGAACTCATATTTTAAGCAAGCAACCTCTTGCTATGGTCTTCAGTCCTTGTAACTTTGAGAATCATTGCTTTAAAGAAGCACTATTAGGCACAGTAAAGTAAGTTCCATTTTATGATCCAACAGGATGAGAAGTACATTGACTTGGAAGGAGGAGACATAGGAGTAGATCTATCAATCTGCCATCTGGAAAATTTTGGAAAACTGATCTTATCTCCTCAACTACCATTTTACTATTCTGGACAATTATGAGAGAGATTTGATCCAGAGAAATGTTAAAATAATTTTCAGTCTTAATACTCTATAAAAAAAACAGAGACCATTAATCTAACTTGTTTCAAGATAACATCGCACTGATCACAATACTTGGCACATAATGTCATTTCAAGAAATATCAATTATATAAATGTAGGCAGAAAATATGAACAAATCGGAATTAAGTAGCTATCAGGACATGAATATGAAATGAACTTTGTACAAATGAAAGCTAAGATGTTTTGTTGCCTATAAACCTGTGAGGATAATCATACAATTTGTTCGTGCCCTCTATTTATCAACGTTAGGGATTAATATTTGGCTCAGTAAGCTTTAGATTGATCCAATCCAATTCAAATTTATATTTTACATGATGTTTCATTTGATAAGTCCCGGAAGACTAGAGAACATATTCCTATATAGTCCTATATGCAGTTAAGAATTCAGAGAATCATTACATATTTTATTAACAGATGTTAATCTTTCACATCTCTGAAGTACTTTGAATGGCATAAAGTACTTTTAAAACTAGGTTCTTTAATCCTCACATCATTATGATAGACTAATATAGGGGATATCTGTATGGCCATTTCATAGACCAAGAAACAGAGACTTAAAGAATTTACAGCTTGAAAAAAAAGTTTCAGAATTCTGTTCTCTGTGCACAATAGCCATTATTATATCAAAGTATCAGTAACTCTTCAAAAGAAACCCTAAGATTCAGGCTGCCAACATTTCCTCACTGAGGGACCCTCACTCCAACGTCTAGCCACTCCTTGCAACATCTCCCTCCCGGCTGTATGCATTTCTGCCCCCATCTACATGTGGTGTTGTGGTCTTGATAAGTGATAAATTATAGAGTATATGAGTATGGCAAGTTAACCTAAGAGTGAAACAGCAACTATAGTGCTAGAGGAACGTCTTCATCCATAGGTGGGACTCTTTGGTGATGTGGTTGCTTTGGGGTCACTTACGCTTCTGTAAGTAAGCCCAGTAAATTCATTGATTCTTGAAGCTACTCTTGGGTAAAAGCACTATATTCATCTGCAATTGTGTCCTATCTAGGGTCAGTAGATGTTTGTAAATGTTTCCCCAGGAAATGTTCACGCAAAAGCCCGCATATCTGAACAATCAATTACTTCCCTCCTCCTCCTCCTCCTGCTTCTTCTTTCTTCTCTTCCTATCATCCTCCGTCTCCTTCTCCTCCTCCTATTCTATTGTTGTCATTATCATCAGAATTTCATTCTGTAGACAGGCTGGTTTGAAGGTTTGAAACACACTATGCAGCTAAGGGTGCTCTCAAACTTGTAAAAATTCTCCTGCCTCAGCCTCCTGAGTGGAGGTTACAGGTGCAAAATGCACCAGGAATTTTCCATTCCAAAAACTTCATTCCTTTCTACTGAAATTCTTACATCATGAAAAGAAAGAAGGAGCTGAGGAAATGTAAGAACAAAGCCTTGAATATTACACGGCATTAATTTTTGGTCACTAGTTTTATTGCCTTTCAAATGATAGTAGTTTTGCTCCAGGGTAGTTTGTGCTTATGTATTCAAGCTGGTTTTTTTTTTTTTTTCTTTCCTTTCTAGTCCCTAGCAATCATTTATCTAGGTAGGTCAACATTCTTATCTGAGTCAACTTGAGGTTTCTTAATCTCTTGTTTTCAGAGTTAAGATGTCTGCTATTTCTTCAAAAATAGAGGACATGGAACTTTGAGGCCATATATATATAAAGATATTTAATTTGTCTGGCACCTGTATTATAGATAGAAAGTGCCAATGTGTCAACAGACTTAATGTTTAAATAGTCATTTCATCTGATAGAGTGTGTTGGTGAGGATAGGGTTTATACAAAATAATTAATTTTTAATTTATTATTTATTACAGAGAGAGAGAGAGAGAGAGAGAGAGAGAGAGAGAGAGAGAGAGAGAGATTGAATGGAGACTAGAGAACTACTTTCAGAAATCTGTTCTGAAAGTATCCACCACGTGGTTTCCAAGGATAGATTGTCACCAGGTTGTGTGCAAGTTGCCTTGGCCACTGAGCCATCTCCCTGTCCCACTTATATGCAATTTTTGATACAGAGGTGAGGTCAGTAATACACATGTCATACAATTAGAAAGAAAACATTTAGAAAACAAAAGAGTGTCCACGAATAGACTAGGATTAAATATACATGTAAATATGAATTATTCAGTTAGAAAATCAGGTATGAAGACTTTCATGGTAGATGAAATAAATATGAACAAAATCTGTTAGTGTACCTCTGTCAGAACCAGTAATAATGGACTAGAATTTACTCAACTGGAAACTAATAACAAGTTAGAAAAATAACTGCACTCAGATTTCTGTAATCTGTTTCAGAAATCATAGCATGCTTCTATACATAAAACTGGAGAACGACATTTGATAAATAAGAAGTGAACTTTTTAAAAATAGCTTTTTCTTCAGTGAATTTAATTAATACATTGATAAACACACAGAGAGAGAGAGAGACAGACAGACAGACAGAAAAACAGAAAGAGAAACAGAGAGATAGCAGGTCAATAAAATAAAATGTTATGTGACATCAATACGTAATTCATTGTAAAGTACTAAGCCAGATTCATTTTCAATTCCTACAGCTGTTTTGTTATAAGGCAGTAAGAATATCTCTGAAGCCACTGATAAAAAGTCCAAGCATGCTTCCCTTTGGTTGTGTGACAATTCTGCTGGTCTGTTTTTCTTTTTTTCTTTTTCTTTTAGCATGTGCGTGTCTACCAAAGGGCACTTGAATGTGTATTGCCTCTTAATATATCATAGTTTTTTTCATTTTTTTGCATAAGCGTATACATGTTTGGGTAAGTATGTGTACAAGAGTTGTGCATTTGAGTTTGTATGCCTTTGGAGGTCCAAGGGTGACTTTGATAAACATCCTGTATTGTATTGCTCTACCTCCTTTACTGCTTTACTCAGAGGATTCCCAGGCTCCACCTTTCAGGACTGGAAATGCAGGCTGCTGCCATTTCCATCTGGCATTTTTATATGAAATCAGGGATCTAAAGTCAAGTTCTTTTGCTTGCAGGACAGACACTTCACATTTAAGCCATCTCTTCAACCCACAGATTTGTTTTTAAGTTGTGCTTTGATTTGTTTGGATGTTTGCACTTATATATCTCTACCCAGGGCAAATTCCTTAGGTCATACTTGTGTTTGGACCACTTTTGACCTCTGTTTCTGAAACTAGTAATAGTATTAACTAACATTTATTAAGCACTTCCTGTGTATGAGGCACTATGCTGAGCACTTTATTATAGTTTATCATATTTCTCACAGTTTTATCATATAGGTACTATTTTTAGTCAGTCTGCAGAAAGACCAGATCACTTAACATTATATCTCCACATTTTAAATACTATAGCATGTAATGTTAACATCGATTCAGTTTTATATAACAAATGCTATAATATGGACACTTTTAATCCTCTATATTTTAATCTAGAACCTCTCCCCCCACACCTGTTGTTCCCTTACTAGTAACTCAAGACTTCCAGGGATTCTGTATTTTTCCTTCTGTTTTAAATCATTTTCTGTAAATATGCTGATTCTTGACTAAACATTGTAGAGAATAAAGTTTATTAAGAAAATACTACTATGATATGAATGATAGATGTCTTATTTTTGATTGAGAGGTGATTGTAGTATTACAAATTATCTCCAATAGATGACTACTAGTAAATTTCTGACAGAGGTATGGAGTAGGTGAGGATAGGAGAGCCTTTTGAACATCAATTATTTTACTAATTAAAGCAACTGAGTATATCACTCCCTGATCCTCTGTGACTAGGTGCAGACTACAAAACAAGCACAAGAGCACAGGTACATCATGTCCTTTTGGCAGAAGGATATTTTATCTTGTATAAACTTACTGATGTGAATGGAATTCAAATCTGTTCCCTGTCTGTTAAAACTGTAAGGTACTCAATATAAGCTAACAAGTGCTGACAGCAATTTCATAGCAATTTTCAAATTATTTGGAGGCATGAACTGAAAAAACATCTTAAAAGTTTGAAACAATTAGTGCTGGAGAGATGGTTCAATTTGTAAAGCCTTTACTTCACAAGCGAAGGGACCAAAGTTCAAATTCCCAGATTCAATGTAAACATGCCTAGGAATCCCCAAAGCAAACTATACCTTAATGACATGCTTTGGGTTTAATTTCAGACCCAGATTCATGACAATAAAATGGAAGAGTGATCAAGGATGATTCTAGATATTACCCTTGGGCCATCGCAGGCATGCACAGTCAAGTGCACTCATGTACACAACACACACACACACACACACACACATACACACACACACACACACACTCCATACATAAATGAAAAAAATAAAAGTTTGAAAAAATTAATAAGTGTGTAAGTATCCCTAAAGACATAACATGTTTTTTTATTTTTGAGATAGGATTCCAGTCTCTGTCCAAAAATGGCCTCAAACTCACAGCAGTCTTACCATCCCCAGCTTCCTGAATGTTAAGATTTACAGGTGTGATCTACTATGAACATATGACTTTTAAATAGGGACTTAAAAAATAAATAAATAGGGAACTTAGGGAAATATTAGTGTTTTATATGACCTAGATCACCAGAGAGGTGCTTGGCTGTATTAATCTCTCTCTCTCTCTCTCTTTCTCTCTCTCTCTCTCTCTGTATCTCTCTTTCTCTGATGTGCTATAATACATCACAAATTGAAATATAAATATTGATAGCTATTTCACAACAAAGTATGAAATTATCAAAATATTTTAAAATTTCTAATATATTGGGCAAAACAAGGCACTGTAACAACAAAAACAAAACCTCATTCTTTAGAAAAAATTGGACTTGGATCCAAGAAAATTGTTCAAACGATTATTCCCAATGCATGTTAGCACACCAAGCAAGAAACATACCATAGATAAAAAAATTATTTGTGCTCCAATTTTTAAGTTTACTACAGTTAACATAGGTGATGGGTAGAAGTATTAAGCAGAAGCATAACGTAACTTTCAAAATTCAGTACCTTCGGTATTGTAATAGCATCTAAACAACAATATTTGCTTTAATAATATGGGGAGAGGTATACTTTTCACATGAATTACATAGCATTCAGTTACTTGTTAATTCTCTAGGATAAACTAATTTCCACTGGCAAAGAAGTTTATTATTTCTTTTCATATAAATACATTTTTTTCTTTAGGTCCAAGTATAATTAAATAAAATATGGAGACAGTCGCATGGGAAAAGAAGCACAACTACAAATCTAGCATAATTTCATTTTTGCTAAATATACTCCATATGCAAAAGGAATAATTATAATGAAATACCCTAAGGTATTATTCATTATTGCTTGGTGGTGGAATTACAAATGTTTTTATTTCTCTTTATATACTCTAAAATGTCTATAATGAAAACCAGTTACTTTTGAGCCACACATAGTTGTCTATATCTGTAATCCCAGAATTTGGGAGGCAAAGAAGAGAGGATTGTTACAAACTTGAGGCCAGGTCCTACTACACAGCAGAATTTTTTCTCAAAACAATAACAACAACAACAAAACCACAGCAAAAACCTCAAACACCCTACTTTTAAAAAAGGATATTAACAACAACAAAAACTCCTTTACCTTTACAGGATATGAAAAATATCACTCAATTCTATTATTTTACCTATCCATGAATTTGTTTACATAGATTTCTAGTGATACTTCTTAATTTTTATAAAATTGAAGGACTCTACCATTTTAAGTCAATGGTTTTGCAGAAATTAGAAGGACATAGGTCATTTGAAGTGCATGTTTATATGTGATTTTCTCCTTGAATCATTCTGGAAAATCTATCATCTGGGAAGGAAAGCTACTGATACACTTTTGGAAATTCACACTTTGCCTTCTTTTTTCTTTCTTTACTAGTTACGTGACCTTAATAGGTTTAATTTGTATTAGCACTTGACAAAGAACTCATAGGCATAATTCATCTGAATCTAAAGCATGTAGAACTGGCATCAAATAGAAAGTCAGATGCTACATCAGCACCTAACAAATCTGTTGGAAAATACCATTTTTCTCAATATTGCAACATATATTTTCTGATTTTATCACTTAAATTTTCTATAAAGGACGAATCCGTTACCTATTACAGAACATTCTTTTTTGTCCATTTTTTTAAAAAAAATTTATTTATTTTTTCCACTCATACAAGCTTGATAGGTACCCCATTCCCCTCCCTCCCTTCACCCCTCCCTGGATCCCCTTGCTCCCTCCCCCCTTTTCACCTTCCTTCCCCCTCCTCCCTTTCTCCCATTACCCCTCCCCCATCCCTAGAGCATCTTTTAGTGTGCATGTCAAACTTCCCTCTGGGTCCTCCTCTCTGATGAGGTGTAAGGACTCAGTAGCATTGCCTAGAGTACTTTTTTGTGTTCCTCTTTAGTATAGGAACACTATTGTGGCTGTTAAGTATCCTAGTGCCTGTGATCCATGCTAGACTTTGGGGGGGGGTCAATGATATGTTGGTCATTGCGCAGGTCATGCAAAGTCTTATTATGATTTCTTCGCCCCTAACTTGTGTGGAGTATCTTGCATGTCGTAACTCCTCCCCATCTTTAGGCTCTTACAATCTTACTGCCCCCTCTTCTGCAAATTTTTCTGAGCTTTAGGATGGGGAGAGATTAGGCTGGCCTAGTGCTAGGTGGTTGATATAGAGTCTCTGCTGTTACAGAACATTCATTTTAACCCACTTGTTTCTGCATTAGTTTTTCTCAAGTCAAGTTATTTGAGGATATTATATACACAAACTTGAAAGTCAAATTTTTCACACCAGCATATTCTCACTTCTGTAAGCCCCAAATACCTTTTTATTCTCCTCATCTCTTTCTTTTTTCCCAGTTTGTAAAAGAATGTCATTACATTAACTTAATAAAAAAATTTGTAAATGTTCTAAGTGGTAAAACAGGAAAAACAGAACCATAACAGGAAGACATCCCATCTTATCAACAATTTTTTTATCAGAAAACTTATTTGCAGGGGGAAGCAATGTACTTTCAAGAGGGAACTCACAACACAAAGACAGGAGAAAGAACATTAAAAGACAGAAATAGATGTCTATTAGTTGGAAATCATTTATTGCCTCTATAAAAGCTTAAATAAAAACCCTACAAAAATTCACATTACAATCTGATGTGTTTTTAAGGTGATAATATGCTTCAGAGGTAGTACCAGTAAAAAGGGATGCAGGATTGCTACAATAAATTACTTAGTAAGTTAATGCAAAATAAAATTCCAATAAAGAACAATATATACTCAGTACACATGTCAATGGAACAATCATAATTATATTTTCGTGAAAGTAACATTTTATTCTCTTTCCTCTTGAAAAATCTGTTCTTAAAGGCTTGTTTTATGTATGTAGACTCTCAGTTCCCAAATTAGTGGGTTCTTCCATTACAGTATTACAAAGTGTCACTTGGTGAAAGGCATGATCAATGTTGTCTGCTAATGATAACTTTCAAAAGAAATCATCTTTCAAATAAAGTAGCACTGGTAATAATCATCTTATACAGTAGCACTGTTTTTAGCCTTTGAATGAAAATCTAATAAAAAATGCACACCATTCCTGGGATTACAATACTACCTATGGAGAAAGGGCAGCAGTTAAAATGGTCAAGATTTATCTTAAATGCTCATAAACAATCTGACTGAAACAAGGGGTTGAATGTCACTTCAGAAAAAAAGAAACAAAGTCAAATTTAGAGTCCAGTAGTTGTTTATATCTACCACTTATGTTTTCTCCTACACAAAGCCTCAAAATTAGATGTTTTTGTCTTTGGAGAAATAGCCTCTTGTCCATATTTTGAAGTTTTTCTAGTATATAAATCACAGAATGTGTCTGGGTCATAGCCTTGTTTTCTCCAACAGTAGCAAACATTTCTACCACTGACTGAAGTGTCAGTACACATGTCCTGTTACAAGAAAACATCCCTTGTTCCAAGAACAGGCTAATTTTCTTTTAATATTTTCTTTGAATGTGTTTATTTTCCTATTCTCTTGGGAAATAAAATTCTCATTTTCTTTTGACTAATTTTAGCTTGACTAAATGAGGAAAGTACCTTCCTTTTGTTGTTGTTACTTCTCTGAAGTTCACATTTTGGACGATAGGTACTCTCAGATACACATTCTATGCATGGTTATCTTAAATAGACATTTAAATGTAATTAAATGGGAAATTCTTTCCCACATTCACTTCTGATTCTCTGATCCTTCAGATAGAGTATAGTCTGTTTTAATTCTGTCAAAGCCAAAAGAAAGAAACATCAGTTAATTTTTACTATCAGCCATGAAGATGTTCATGAGAGCAGTGAAAAAGCTGATATTTTATTCTGCTTCAAGTATCTCAAGACAATATACATGAAAAAATATTTTAATATAATAGTTTCTTATTTTCTCATGAAGTGTTAAATATTGAACTCAGGGCCTTTTGCACATGTTAAGCACGTGATCTGATGCTGAGCTATCGTCTCAGCTTCATAATAATTTTTTTTTTAAAAATGCTTGAACCCACTTTAAAATACTATGCTCATGATATCAGTCTTTCAAGTATGACTTTTTTCTTGGATATAGCTGTTTCCTTTGATTACTACTACAGAGCACCTGTATTTCATTTTTAAAAATGTTTCATTATAGTATTGGTGAAAGGCATTATTTTGCGTTAAAAGACAAATGCCAGGGTAAAAGGAGTAGTCCCCAGTCTTACTATTATGACATAGCTAATATTTTAATAGAACTTTAAAAGTGATTAGCCATTTAAACCAACAAGGAATAAAAGAAATCCTGATCTACAAAACAGAATTTTAAAAGAAATAAGGGAATAATCCACATTTTCTCCCAATATTGTATAGTAATATTTTTTCCAAGAATCAAATTTCAGAATAGAATCTTCGAATCAATAATCTTTCCTCATTATTTAATTTTTATTAATGACTCTGAAACAGTTACCAGGGAATTGTTATTTTATTTTGAATTGAGGTCTTGTTACTGCTTTAATCACCTAAATTCTGGGATTTTATATGTATGCCGCAGTACCCAAAAGGAATAATTCTTTTAGAAGTCTCCAGATTGTTAAGAAATCCAATTTCTGGCACAATATCTTTCCTATAGCAAGAACTCCATGGATATTTTTGATTTAGTGACTAATTTCTAAGGTGTGAAAAATAAAATATTTAGTGTTAAAATGTGTAGGAGAGACTCACCTACACTTACTCTGAAATGAGAATGAACTCATTGTTTCTTAAGGAAATCCTGGGACACACTTGAAGTCCAGTAAATTCTTCACACTGCTGAAGAAATAGAAGCTGACAGAGGTGAAGCCTACCTGCATTATCAACATTTGGAAAGCAGAGGCAGGAGGGTGTGGAATTCAGTATTATCCTCAACTTCATAGGGATATACAAACTGGGATATATGAGACCTTTTCACAATCTGCTACCTCCCAGAAAAATAGTTTTTGTAATTGCTATATATAGAAGGGACTCTTTTGAAAAAATTGATGTGATTAATAAATTTAATCCTAATATCTGAGGTTTTATTCCTCAGTGCTCTTTTTCTCAGAATGGAATTTGATTTGTCCACAAGGAATACCAAATTATGTTTGCAATGAACCATTATGTTTTCAGCTAAAGGGAGTATAACTGACTACTAAAATACTTCTGATAGCAATGAAGCCATAGAAGTAATGTGGTAGCACTATCAAATCAAGCAGCTGATAAAATAAAGGACCATCAAAGAACTTTGCTTGTATGTATTGGAAGGAAGGGACATTTTCAGGGGTAAAGGCATTTGTGATTGCCTTTCTGCATCCATAAATTGATATCAAGGAATTCCAAGTTCATAATCGACTGTAGTTAAACATTAAAAACAATATCTACCTGCTTTTTTAATCTTTCAAGTATGAAATAATAATTTTATAATGTAATATAATTACATACAACCAAGTCACAAACATTTGACACCATGAGTTTAGGGAGAAACTCATATTTTCTCTTCTATGGGTCTTGGTAATACCATCTGCTACTCCGGAAGAGAAGATATGCAAAGAGATGTCTATAGAGTGCTGCCATCTGGTACCTACTAATAGAACAACTGGGTAACATGCCCATTTTAGGTGTATATTCATAGAAGAGTATCCAGGAAATTCAGAGGACTGTGATTTACAACCAAAGTAGTATAACTCATTTGGATATTATACTTGGCTGACGACTTTACACAGGCTTCACATGGAAATGAGGCAAATTTTGTGGGAAAACTGAGTGACTAGATTTAAAAACAAAATTTGTGGCTTACCTTGACTTCCTGTTTCATAAAACGTAAAAATCAAAAAAATATTGTGAAAATAGTGATAAACTTGAAATATCTATTCAATATTTGTCTAAGTCATACAAATTTATTAACAGAATGTGAATTGTCAATATTTGTGATTTGTGGAAATGAATTCAAGACTAATTCCTTATAATATTTTCTTTCTGCACATAGAGTGATTTATTGAATTTATATTGGTGATTTGATTTTCCATAATGCTTCTCCCTCCACAAAATATTTGAGTTTGACAATAGAAGAATATGAATAATTTACAGTTACATCATAGTAATTACTTCAATTTCCAGTCATTAGCTTAAGTCAAATTTTCAGATAATTGAAAAATAAATTCCAGTGTCCCTCAAAGTTAAATATATTGTTTTAGATTTACTATAATTTTCAGTTCACTTTCTGCATAAAAGTATATATAAGAAAAATGAAAGAGGAAGAAAAAAGATGTAATGGCTCCAAATACAAGACTAATTAAGCTTTAACAATTAGTAAATAATGCTGAAACAGAGTTATTTTTATGTTTCTGGTTAAAAACTATTACTGACCGTCATGTAAAATACCAAAAAATTTTTAGAAATAAGATATAATAAATTTCACAACTGAGTTGATCAAAATTAAATGTGTTTTTACAAAATTTTCAACACTTTGAAAAAAACTTCATGAGTTTCGCATGCATTTTTTGCATTGTAGCCATTATATCTTGTCCTTCCTGCACAGAATATGACTACTTTCAATGTGTTTCCAGTTGAAGACTATTGGAGATTCAGAATGTAGTTATATCGAAATGCACACCTGTTAAAAACTCAAAATACTACATTATATCCCCCCCTCAAGTCACAAACTGTCTGAGGCATTTTTCTCTGATAAAGAGGACACACTGAATGAGGTATCATCAGGATCTGGTGAAGCATGGTCGAAATCCATCTCTTCCAATTCAGGAGGTAAATCTGATAGCAGTGTCTAAGTCAGAAAAATCAATTAGTCTGGATTAGTGTGTGGCCAGCTTTTTATTCAATATTATGTCTATAGTTATAGTCATTGTTTTAATTTATTCTAATGTGGTTAAAAACATTTCAAGATCTTTTACACTTTCTTATCTATATGAGTAACTCTCCATACAATAGTATAGAAAGAATAAAATACTAGAAGTTGAGCACATGGATTTTGTAGAATAGAACCTTATACAAAGGAAAACTCAGAAGGAAAAAGACTACCATTCAGGATGATATGGCTGCAGATAGGAGCAACTATTCTGAACCAAGTGCATTTAAGTGTTTGAAAAAGTGATTTTCATACCAGTTTTGAGCGTTAACTTATCACTTCTAAAAGGCTATAAAATTGCAGTCTTTCATTAAAATATTCATACCCACATATGCTGTCTTTTAGCTAAGTTCACATTTCATGAAGAACTATTTTGTTCTTCACTGGAAGAATATATTTAAAAGTTATGAAAGAAATTTTACTCTACTTTAAAGTTTAACAGCTTGAAAAGGCCAAGTGGTTTTCCCCTTTCAGTAGGTTATGTCCATGTCTGCAATGATCAAGCATCCACTAGGATCTGTTGAATTGGCGAATACATCTGTTGTAGTAATATCTCTGGACGGCTACTCATTTTTACTGGATGAATAAGGATAAGCTATGAACCACAAAGTAAACTTAGCCATACATAGTCAATTGTTTTATTTGGACTTGCAGAACACATGTCTCTATTAAAGAAATAAACAAACTGTAATATGGCTCAAAATCATATTTTATGTGGCCTACACCACTGATACCCATTTGACTATAAAAAATTGTAACAAAAATAACATGGCCAATCTGTCAATTCTTAGGCAAAACTTACACATATTTTGTGCTTGGGGTGAAGTAGTAAGCAAGAACCAAGAGAAGAGAAACAAATGAAATTTGGCTATATCCAGATTAAGAAGAGAAAAGCATAGTATATGTTAAATATATGCAAACTACTGTTGAAACAAGAGTATTATTCTTTATGAAAAGAAGTGACAGTCACATCTTATACATTTTGCCTTGCAGCATAGAAGAAATAAGATTAAAATATTTTTGACAGGCTGTGAAATGAAATAAACTGATAAATATGTTGGGGAAGAGTTATTATTTTACATCATTAAATTACCCATGGATTTATTGATGAAATTTACTATATTTATACAGTAAGGTAATGTGAAGATGCTACATGCTTTCTAAGGTATTAGATTAGAGTAATGAAACTGAGAGCCATTTTCTTCTGTAACAGTAGGCTACTGTTCTAGTCCAGGTGTAATGGAGCTTTTGCTGAAATTGTCTGTTAAGAATATGAGTACTATCGTCATCAGAGAGGAGGGCCCAGAGGAGAATCTGGCATGCACATTATAGGATTCTCTGGGGATTGGGGGGGAAGGCACTGGGGGATGGGGAGAGAGGGGTGAGGGGAGGGGGAGCAGGGGGGTCGGGGGGAGGAGGAGGGAGGGAGGGAACCGGTGTACCTATTAAGTTTCTATGAGTGGAAATAATAATAAAAAATGTTAAAAAATAAATAAATAAAAAAGAAAAAACAAAAAAAAGAATATGAGTACTATGCCATTGGATTCTATTCACTATGATGTATTCAATATACTATCTTAAGGAGGAAAAGGAGTTCAAATTAATACTCAATGAACATGTGCCTAGATTACTGGAAAGTCGAGTGGACTGAGAAATTTTATAACAGTCTAAATTCTAGAAGAGAGACCAGTAAACTGTAGAAACTTTATTATTTAGTGCTCTGTAATTATATTATATTTAACTGACTAAAATGAGCATGGAAGAAAAAGCATATACAAGGTAGCTCTCAGCACTATTGATGGAGTTCATTTAAAATTTTTCTTTCCTCATCTTAGTAGATTTTAATTTTGAGACAATGAAAAAGTCTTTGGATTACTCCACTTGTTGGTTCTGTACTTTTCCTTTCATTTATTTATTTGCCCCTCCCTGTACTGTTGCTC
Organism: Typhlomys cinereus; assembly: GCA_023101885.1. Taxonomy (NCBI): domain Eukaryota; kingdom Metazoa; phylum Chordata; class Mammalia; order Rodentia; family Platacanthomyidae; genus Typhlomys; species Typhlomys cinereus. The sequence goes on from JALPQD010000180.1 coordinate 1,465,151, forward strand.
AAATCTCATGGACTATCATAAGAAACTCTGCTATTAAGCTATATCTAGAGAATCAGTATTCTTATTATATGTTCTTCATAATCAATGACAACCATTTTTGGGATCTGAAAAAGCACCATTCTTCCAAGAAGAGCATTATAATTTCTCATAAATACATGTTCAGCTTCTGTAATACTTACTCTATGCCTTAAGATGTGAAAACATCATTAAAGGATTCTCTGGGGTTTGGGAGGGGAGTCACTGGGGTATGGGGAAGGAGGGTTGAGGGGAGGGGGAGCAGGGGGGTTAGGGGGAGGAGGAGGGAGGAAGGGAGCCATGTACCTATTAAGTTTGTATGAGCAGAAAAAATAATAAAAAATGTTAAAAAAAGAACCGTAAAAAATGTGAAAACATAAAGTGAAAGCATAAAGATAATCATTCATATCCTCCTTGCAAAGAGAAGAGGTTGAAACTTAGGGGAGGCAATTGATCTTGCTAAGATCAGATAAGGAATTATCAGGAGAGCTGTAATCATAACTAGTGACTTACAACAATGTTGCCATTATTACCTTGGGCTAAAATTTCCATTATTGATTGAAAAACATAGTCTTTGGTTAAGCTAAGGATTCATCGTGGAAGTAACATATTTTTAAACCCTGGACTTCCTCACAAGGTCCAACTAGTCCATAACTATTTATGTAATTCTACTTATCCAAATTAAGGTTAATGAAAAATCTGGAATTATAAAACAAGAAACATAAAAAGAAGCGATGTTAAAAACCACAGGTAGTAGGAATGTGGTAAGGGGAATAATGAAGAAAAAGGCTTAAAGGAGGAGAAAGATTAGGGAGCAGAGTTCAGGAAGGAGAAGACAAGCAACAAGAGGCACTAAGAACGTTAATACACATACAGAAACCTATATTCTAGGTTACTCAAAAAAATAAAAAAGGAATGTGAACAGACATTTCCTATAGAAAGGAGCACAGAGAAGGAAGATAAGGGATAACCAAAACTGCCCTGGGATGCCCTAGGCAATTAAACAAAATCACCATTATCAGTTTTGTGATACCACCTAATGAGTTATAGATCAGAGAAGTCTCAAAGACCCCCTAAAAGAGTGTAGACTTTTTTCATTACTCTTGGATGACCTCTAGAACTTGATAGTGAGACCCTATTGCGAAAACAACACCAACATTAATCACGCGATGTGTAAAAAATAAGCTGTAACTGATTCGGAAGAAGCCAACTTTTCACAGCAACAAAATGTAATATACAGACTGTTGGGGGAGAAAAGCAAAATACCATCCCACTCAGCTGGGAAAGGTGCAAACAACAATAACAACCACCCTGCCAAGAGGTGAGCCTTTGCAATAGTGGCACTGATGTTATGGGGATAATCAACTACAATTTGATTGGATGTAAGGGCACCGAGACCCCTGGAGGCAAGGGATTGACAGCCATAGTAGTGATCTTATGCTTAAGGGGAACAAGAGAAAGGGCTTATGGAAATGCCACTGGGTCCTTATATGTCATCGGAGAGGAGGACCCAGTGGAGAGTTAGGCGTACACAATAAAGGACTCTCTGGGAATTGGGGGGGAGGCACTGGGGGAAGGGGAGGGGGAGAAGGGGGGAGGGAGGGAACTGGTAAAAAATTTTAAAATGTATAATTAAATTTTTAATAAAAAAAAAAAGAACACTTTGTAGTAGGAAACACCTATCTGGTACTGTAAGCCAGGTCAAGAACTTGTGGAAGGGGAGATCAAAGGCCTTGGGAAGAGAGCAAACAAATTACTACTATTTAGCTATAAGGACATGGTACAAAACTGCCATCTAAACCGTTATGGATCATACCCATATATTATAGGAGTTCTCAGCAATCGTCTTTTTTATTATTATTATTATTTCCGCTTATACAAACTTAACAGGTACACCAGTCCCCTCCCTCCCTCCACCTCCCCCCAACCCTCCTGCTCGCCTCTCCGCTCCCCCGTTCCTCCCCATCCTCCAGTGCCCCCCCCAACCCCCGGAGCATCCTTTACTGTGCATGCCAAACTCTCCTCTGGGTCCTCCTCTCTGATGAGGTGCAAGGACCCAGGGGCATTTCACAGAACCCTTTCCTGTGTTCCCCTTAAGCTTAGGAACACTACTGTGACTGTCAGTCCCTAGCCTCTGAGGATCCTAGTGCCTTTAGTCCATGCTAGACTTTATGCGGTCAATAATGTGTTGGACATAGCACAGGTCATGCAAAGTCCTATTATGATTGCTTTGGCCCTAACTTTTGTGGAGTATCTTGCATATCATTACTCCTCTCATCCTTGTGCTCTTACAACCTTACTGCCCCCTTTTCCGCAAATTTCCTTGAGCTTCAGGATGGGGAGAGATTAGGCTGGACCAGTTCCAGGTGGTTGATATAGATTCTTTGATGTTCTGAATTATGATTTGTTGATTTTTTTTTTGGTTTTGCTGCTCCTGCAATGCCTTTGGCTCCATCCTGATGGGTATTGGATGTCACCCCTTGAAGTCCTTGATGGTGGCCTATTTTCTCTGCTGTAACATGGTCTCCTCTCTCCTTGTTTCTGGTGGGGCCCTTCTTCCCATTCCTCCTGTTTATAATCTTTACAATTACTGTAGGTATTACAGAGATTTGTCTTCGAGTGTCTCTAAGTGGGTTTGGTACTAGGATCCACCTATTAGAGAGTACATACAGCACTTAATTTTCTGTGTCTGGGATACTTCACTCAATATAATTGTTTCTAATTCCATCCATTTCCCGGCAAATTGCATTAATTCATCATTTTTGATGGCTGAGTAGTATTCCATTGTATAAATGTGCCACATTTTCCTTATCCACGTGTCAACTGTTGGACATTTGGGCTGATTCCAGGACTTTGCTATTGTAAACAGTGCTGTTATGAACATGGTTGTGCTTGTGCTATCGAGGTGAATTTTTGCTGTATGGGTAGTTATTCCCAAAAGTGGAATCGCAGGGTCATATGGCATTTCAATCTTTAATTTCTTTAAGAATCTCCAGACGGCTCGCCAGAGTGACTGTATGAGCCTGCACTCCCACCAGCAATGTAGGAGAGTTTCCCTCTCTCCACATCCTCTCCAACACTTGGTGTTGTTTGTATTGTGGATTTTTGCCATCCTGACAGGGGTGAGATGATATCTCAGGAAAGTTTTGATTTGCATTTCCCTGATGGCAAAGGATGTGGAGCATTTTTTAAGATATTTATTAGACATTTTAATTTCATCCTTGGTAAAGTTTCTTTGAAATTCCAGGGCCCATTTTTTAATTGGCCCATTTGTTTCCTTGGTGTTTAGTTTTCTAAGTTCTTTGTGCACTCTGGATAATAGAGCTCTATCAGATATGTGGTTAGTGAAGATTTTCTCCCATTTTGTGGGTTGCCTTTGTGCTGGAGTTACAATCTCTGTATCTGAACAAGATCCCATCTGTTGAGTGTTGGTTGTAGTGACTGTGCTATTGGATGTCCGTTTAGGAACTGTTGGCCTAGTCCAATCAGCTCGAGGGAATTCCCTACCCTTTCAAAGCAATTGTCTTAAAGTGATGTAATGGAAAATGTTTAACAGAGAATTTACGACTGAACAAAGTGCAAAAGTATAAGTGCTTGTGGACTGTCATGCCCTAAACAGGACATCTCAATAATTCCCTGACGCTAGTTCAGAGAAAATACTGGAAGAGGTGGTAGTAAGAATGTGAGAGATTAAAGGTAGGGAAGGGTGTTGTCAGACAATACCTTCTGGACATAGCAGAGCTACTGTACCCATGAGCTCACTATAGATATGTCCACTTCCAAAAGGCCTGCACAAGAGTTGGCCTTTCAATAATTGGCCATGAACGGGGAAAGATTTTAGGAGGAATGACATCTCCTTGAGAGACTATTAAATGTTAATTCAGGCTGCAGGGATGGTATGGAAGTACTTTCCAACACAGTATACCCACTAAAATATTAATGTGCTCTAGCAACAATCATGTACAGATAGGGTGGGTGACTCTGAGGAAATTCAGTGGATTGAACAGGCAAAAAGACAGGAGAGCAGAAGGGAGGCTGTTTGGGAAGATAGGCAGTGGGAAAAGGATGGAGCATGGGATTAAGTAAGAAGGGATGAAATGACATAAACTTATTTTATTTATGTACAAAATTCCAAAAGAATAATTAAAAAGGAGAAACATAACAAAATAAATTTCTTTTATTAAATAGAATAAAAGTTATTTCCAGCTAGCCATATTTTGACTTACATTTTAAGATATAACTAAGATTACTTTTATGGATCACTATGTGTCATAGAATATGCATATTTTATATCTATATATAGAATGAATATCTATCATCTATGTATCTTATTTTTTGTTGACTTTTGAGGGAGAATGTGACTATGTAGGCAATGTTGGCCTTGAAATCATGATCCTCTTGCCTCAGCCTTTCAAGTGCTGAGATTACAGGTATACACACCCACTCAATGTTTTTCATGTTACATGAACATATTTTGAGAACCATTATACTGAAAGATAAGTAAGAAAATCCATAGTTTCTACTCTGAATGCTGATTATAGGCTACGGAATTTAGTATAATAAATTTTTGGATCACTTTCTCCTTAAACCAACTTTTTGTTTCTATCTTATGTCAGTAGTTTTTTAGCATAGGAAATGCAGAAATGTACATTAGTCATTTTTCCAGTAGGTTAGTAATCTTTGGGAAACAATCTCACCAAAGATTAAGTCAAAATTAGAAAATAAAATATTGTCTGCATGCTAGTCCCAGATGTCAAGGGACAAAGACAGCTACAAGCAAACTATTCTGGTAACTGAATTCAGAACTGTGCTATTATTCCCAGGTCAGAAACACATTCCAAATTATTTGCTTGGTGTGTGTGTGTGTGTGTGTGTGTGTGTGTGTGTGTGTGTTCTATATTTATTTGAAATTTTTGATACTCTTGGGACTGTTCAAGACTATCATGCCCATTCCTTTCAGTCACTATTATTAGTCTTGGTTTCTAAAAGCATTCATTTTCTTTTCCTGTTTTATTTTATTTGTTTTAAGATAGGGCCTCACTATATGTTGTAAGCTGAACTTGAACTCAGTGCACAACTCCTGCCTGAGGTTCCCAATTGTTAGGATAACAGACTGGCTTGAACCACTATACATGCCTTCCTGGCTTATAAACACATTTTCAACTTGTCATGGAATATGCATAATTTACATAATAAGGCAATTGCTTAAATAAAACTTAACCAAGGCAAGACTGTAAGAGCCTAAAGATGGAGAAGACAATGATATGTAAGATACTACACACAAGTTAGTCCTGCAGCAGCCAGGATTGGACTTTTCCTGACCTGCACAGTGGCTGACATGTCAACGACTCCCCAAAGTCTACATGGATCATCAGGGGAGAAGGCTCCAGATATTAGGATCCTTAGAGGCAAGGGATTAACAGTCATAATAGAGTTCCCATACTAACAGGGAGCCCAAGAAGGGACTTTGGGCTATGCCACTGAGTCCTGAACCCTCACTAGGGTGGAGGACTCAGAGGGAAGTTTGGCATTTACACAAAAGGATGCTGCAGGGGATGGGAGGGAGGAAGGGGGAGGCACTGGGAGAGGGAGAGGGAAGGAGGGGGTGAAAAGAAGAGGGAAAGGGGGGAGTGCAAGGGGGGACGACTGGGGAGGGGAGGAGGGAGGGAGAGGACGGGGTACATAATTAGGAAAAAAAAATAAAATGCGGGAGGAAAAAAAAAAAACTTAGCCAAGGTAACTGAAGGCTACTGTTTTGTGATTTCTGTGTATGTTCAGGTTGAGGAAATAAACTTAAACCTGGACACATAATATACATGCTGACTTTAGCCCCATGAGAAAATTCTAGCTTAAATTTTGTGGTTCAACACATCAGTGAAATATACAAAGACTTTTTTCTCTAAAAAGGGGGAGAATTATGGGATGTTAAGACATTAATCTTCTCCCTGGAGATATATGAAATGGGCTATATGTGTACAGTCTTCCTTGGGCATAAGGCATCGATTTTTAAACTTTTGACATTTCTTACTGAATAAAACCCTTTGAGACTACTTGCTAAATTATGGTTGCCTGAATCTCACACTACTCATATAGAACTTCTCTGACAAGAAATCAGCATAGTGGTATAAATCTCAGCAACAAATTTGGCATCTTTTAATATTAGATATAACATTTTATGTAATTATAGAAAGCTTTTTAAGTCAAATTTTTGCATATTTTTTTAAAAAACTGGAGAGATAAAGTGTAATTTGCAAGGAAACTGTAAACAAACCATAGTAAAAACAAAAGACATTTAATATTTGGAATGTAGAATTCAACTAATTTTAAATTCAATAAGAGGAAGTGATGTACTATGGCCAAGAAATATATCACAAAAGAACTATATATTATTTTAGTGATAAGCAACATATCACAGAACAGAATGTATCAAACATTTGTGAATTCTAGTTGTTATTAGCAGGTAAACAAATAGACACTTCTATTTACAAAAAGTTCTCAAAGCTAAGTCTCTCTTGTTCAGGTAAGAGTAGTTCTATTTCTACAAACATTTTCAAGAATTTCTTTAAAATTAATTTTATAATTAGGATGTCATTACTTTATAAAAGCTAGTCTCAAATGATTAAGGTGTGCTAATCATCTACTTTGATTCTGTATTATAAAGGCACAAATATGTTTTAACACCTATTTTTAAGCAAGTTTCTTCAAAAGATTTTAAAATAACCATACTTTCTCCATGAAATTCTAGGACTAAATGAAGAATTCAAATAAGAAGTGAAGAATCCAAATGTGACATGTCATTTTTCAACATGACATGTTGCGGCTTTCTCGTCTCTTTAGGGACCTACCTGCTGTTGTTCCTTATCATCAGCTTTCAGAGCTAGAATCAGGCTTCTAACAAAAGTTTGGAGTTTGAAGTATTTTTGCTTTTGAATCTCCAGCTCATTTTCAATGAACCTAACTTCTTCATTCTGAAGGAGAAAGCATCAAACATTAGAATTATCTCCTGTAAACTTAGGTTTGTGCAAGTTTGATAAACAGTAAAACTCTAAGAGACAATGAAGAAAATAAATCCTTAGCATAGAAGAATATAAAACACAGAATGAAATTAGCCTGTTATCCAAAGCTGCCTTTTAAACAAACCATAACTAGAAAGCAATTTACCAACACATTCCAGTAAAATGAAAAAAATTCTCTTCTTGGAAACAACTCACCTATATAAAACTTAATTAGGGTTTAAATTAGAATTAAGAATGTAGTCCAATTAACCCCAAAAGCAACATCAGATACATTAGTGCTGAAAAATAAAACAGTTGTTATTTTGCGGAGGGACTGAAATTACTAAAATTGTAAGTAGTTTGCTGAGCTCCCCACCATTAAGCAAGTATCTGTGATTTAAAGAATAGTTCCAAATGTACCAGTTTTTACCACTGATTTGCAATTCATTTTCTCTTCACTGTATTGCTACTTGAGAAAGGAAGGAACATTGTACTAGGATTTAAGGGTATTCTAGCTTTAGGTCTACTGATAACAGCAAAAATTGGGCAAAAACCTTGAATAGATTTATCATTAAAATTATGATAATCAAGAAAATACAATATTGGACTAAGGGTGGACAGATCAGCACAATAGAACAAGGAGCTGAGAATTGATAGATGCAAGTGGCTGATTTTTGACAAAGTGGTGAAGTGATTCAATGGACAAAGAAAACATAGTCTTTCAACCAACACTGGCTGAACTACATAAATCTATGTGCAAAAGTGATTATCAACCCTTACTTTACATCATATCAAAAATGCAAAAGCATAAAGTAATAAAAACTTCTACAAGAAAATGTAAAGAAATCACTAAACTTTGGTAAGACCAAAAGAGAAAATTAAACGGGACAGAAAAACCATGCAACATAAAAGAAGAAATATTTTCTTAAAACTTGGCTTTTCAAAAATAAGGAGGAGTTTTGAGATTACTCAGTACGTAAAGATGTTTGTGCACAAGCCATATTCTTGAAACTCATGTAGAGGTGGAGGGGAGAATCTACTACACAAAGTTGTTCTCTGATCTCCATTCAAGGACCATGGCATATATTATGCACTCACATTCACACAACACCACACACACACACACAACACACACACACAACTACTACTACTAATAATAATAACAACAATAATAATAGCAATCACAATATTAAAATAACGTTTAAAAAAAGCTGTAAAGACTGGAGCATGTTAGTATATGCTTGATGGCAGTATATGCCTTGTAATTCCAACACTTGGGAGGCAGAGGCAGTAAAGTGAGTTCAAAGCTAGTCTTGGCTATAGAGTAAGTCTGAAGCCAGTCTGGGCAGCATGAGATCGTCTTTAAAAAAAAATACAAGGGTCTGATGAGATGACTCAGCAGATGAAGGTGCCTGTATGCAATCCTGGAGACCAGAGTCCAATCTTCAGAGCCCACATGGTTTAAAGGAGAGAAACAACTTCAAACGTGCCCTCTGAACTCTACAAACTCTCCTCAAACCTCACTCCCTCTCTGAAAATGAATAAACTGAATTTATATATTAAAAATACAAAATATATGGTCATGTGTAGTGTTATGCATTTGAAGTCACAGCTATACAGGTAAATTTGAGACTAATTTTGACTGTATAGTAAGACTGTCTACTTATATGAAAAAAATTAAGGAACCTGGAAGTTAGATGAGAACTGTGTATGCTGCAACATGGGTTTGACCCCAGCACTGCAAAATAAAATGTAAAACGGTAACAAGCTCACAGAATGCCTCAAAGGGGAAAAATAAAACAAAGCAACTTAGATGAGCATAGTGGTGCATGTCTGTGATGCCAGGACCCAAGAGTTTGAGGCCAGCCACGGCTACAAACCGAGACCTTGTCTCATAGCCAAAGCAGACCAAGAAATTTACTATCTACTATGTAACTGAAGATTTGTACCATTTGACCATTAATCATTTCCAAATTCTCTTACCTCTCATCATTGTGTAATCATCTAATTTTATCCTCTTGAGCGGAGTTTCAAATTCAATTTGTTTTAGATCATGAATTCAGGAGAGAGCATGTGGTAGATGTCTTTCTGTACCTGGTTTATTTGTCTTAATATGATGCTCTCCAATTCTATTCATATTTTGTTTGCAAAGTCAAATGTTATTTAGGTTTTGAAGCTGGATAATATATATGAAGAATACTATAAGTAATGTGCATTCCATAATCATTGCAAAAGCAAAATTCAAATTTCTTACCACACAAAATAAATATTTGAGGTGTTAAATACCTCAATTTATTATTTTACATATTCATGTAAATACCTTTGTACTTAATGAGTATATAAAGTTATTTGTTAATTTACAATTAAAAATATAAATCAGGAAGATTAAATAAAAAAATAAACTATCAGCCAGCCTGGTTGTCAAAAACTGTGAAAGTAGTCAGTGAATCTTCTATCCAGCTGGAAAATTGGTTTCAGAGTAATGAAGGACTTTTAACAGCATTTGTTCAGAAAGTTAAGTAAGAGTATATAAAAATTAGTAGACTATATGTGTATTTTAGAAAACCACATGTTTTAATAGATTGGATACTATGGTATTAATCATAATCTATGAACATGCTTACCATTTTACTAATTCAGTTTGGGTATTACTAATATTTTATGTGACAAAACTGCTTATCTTTCAGATCATTTGCTGACAATTGAAACACCTATACAAGTAAAATTTCCATTCATATTTACTCTTTAACTATCTAGCCTACAACTAAGCATTCTAATACAAATCAACATGTTTCTGCCATGTTACAGTTTACTGCTCTAAACCTTTGCTTTTATTAGGAGTCAATCATTATCATAGCAGGAATATTAGTAAGATGTTAAGCAGAAAGTGCATTTGTTCTCTTGTTTGTTTTACATGTGAATATGCGTGGTACCAGTTTGTGACGTATGCATGAGTACGTGTGCACGTGCGTGCGTGCGTGCGTGCGTGTGTGTGTGTGTGTGTGTGTGTGTGTGTGTGTAGATCAGAGTTGGACAGCAGGTGTCTTCCTCAGTCGCTCTCTATCTTATTTTTTTGAGACAAAGTCTCCCAATGAACCAGGAGCTCACTGGTTGACCTAGGCTGGCTGGCCAGCAGGCCTCAGGAACTGCCTATCACTGCCTCTGCAGCACTGTTATTGCAGATACATGTTGCTGTGCCTAGCTTTTTACATGAGTGTCAGGAATCCAAACTCTGGTCTTTCATGCTTGAATGGCAGGGAATTTCAAAAGGAAGAATCTCCCCAATCCATTTGTTGTTGTCGTTGTTCAGGTTTTGTGAGACAATCTCACATAGTTTTGACTACCCTTGGACTGGCTATGTAGTTTAGGCTAGTTTTGAACTCCTGATTCTCCTGCTTGTATCTTCCAAGTGCTGGGATTTCATATGTGCACCACCACATCAGGCAGAAAGTCTTTTTGAATACAGGAAACATCAACCATTATTGCAGTAGCCCATGTGTGAAAGCACAGTCATTCTGAGATATACTAATAGTCCATCAAAAACATTTTAAAAATGGTTATGTTTGCAAAAGTCACAACTTTTCATATGTATGTATGTCTCTGATTTTTATGCAAAACTTCTCTCCTTTGTTATTTATGAAATATTGAAAAACAAACAGTTTTAAGATAATTTAACATTACATACATATTTTTTCTCTGTGATGCTTTTTGTAATCATATTAAATGCTTCCTAGATTACAGGCAATAATTTATGTGAATTTTAGAGATTTTCCTAAGTAAATGGCAAGCTTACAAAAAATAAAAAAGAGCCTAGTAAGATAACATTAGTCACCAGATTGAACAACACAAGATCTACCTTACTTTGGTTAAATTCTTCCAAAATTCCCAGTAAACTTTGTCAATAATTCTCCAAGACGGTTCTTGGGAATGGATAAGATTCCAAGAAGACCAAAACTGATCTCTGAGTTGTCTATTAATGGCTACCAAGACTGAAGTCTCTTTATGAGATAGTTATTCATGCCATAGGTGCTGTTTCCATTAATTTGTCTCCTAAGTTAGTTAAAATTCCTACCAATATGGATTTCTAATTATGCATCTCAATCAATTTTACTATGCATAAATTACATATTAATAACTAATGCACCATAAGCAAAATTCAGTTTGCTGCAAGAATGAAATTCACTGTGAAAAGTTTTTTAATGCTCAACTCCTAATAACTTATTTTATATATACAAGCACTGAAAGACAGCATAAAAATGATTTCCAAAGACAAACTCATTTATTCATTTATTTATGCAATAACGAGTTACTGAACACGTATGCGCCAGACTCTACCTGGGTAACAAACAGGTAAGATGAGTTTCTGCCTCCAATAAGCTTCTGAAGGATATATTTAAATTAACAAAATTATTTTCATTCCTAAACAACGAATACACATATTCTTTATGTACATAGAAATAGAGTATAAAAATTTTCTTCAAAGATAATAAATTTTTAAACTGGTAAATGTGCATTATAACTGATGCCCTAAAATAAGCAATGATAAGTCCAGGTGCAAAGTTCGCAGATGAGACAGACTAAAATATTTTAAGAGAATGACTATATATACTGTATATGTAATGCCTTTCTTTGCATATATACAGGTTTTTAAAAATTAAATAAAATTTTAGGTAGGATGGTGACATATTACAAAGATACCCTTAGGTAATGAGGGACCCTTTGGTCCCATAGTATTTAACCCAATGGAAAGCACAGGTTTACTAAAATGTCCTTCACAGTTCAGTGAAAGCACTCATTTGATATTTCTGGATGGGTTCCTCTGCTCTGTCTTTCCCTTGTCTTCAGTTCCAAACATTGTCAAGTGAACTGCCACCACAGAGGGGAGTGGTCTTGGAAAGAATCCTCTGAGTCTTGAGCCCAACCCTATTTGACCTGTTCGAGAGTGCTAAGTAGGGCACACTTAACAGCTGTGCAATCCAGTCCTCTCGCCTGGACTTTCCATAGCCTGTGTCAAGTAGTAGCCTGGTGTGCAGAATCATTTTAATCCTGAACTGAGTATTCAGAAATATTTAGGACCAAGGAAGAGGTACTATTATGGCATCTTCTAGTTCAACACCAGCAGCTTAATCATTCTGGAAGTTGGAAATAGTTTATTTTTCATTTCTCAAAATATTTTAAGGACTTCCTCATTTTTTCGAGACAGAGTCATGTTACACACAAGCCACCACCGAACTTGTGGCAATCCTTCTGCCTCAGACTCCTGAGTACCAGGATTACAAGTATTAAACACCACATCTGGCCATAAACAGAACAAAGAATTCTGTTATGGTCTTTAGCTATTTAGAAAATACGCTCAAAAGACAATTTCTTTATGTATTTGCAATATTCAGTTTTTTAAAGGCTGCCATATTATGAACATTTGGAAAACAGTATGTTGAATGGAGTAAATTTTAACTATAGTAAAACTGAAAAGATTTTTGAGAAAATGAAAACTGTTTTTTTCCTAACTAAATGGTTTTTTCTGTTACCCTCATAAAATTGCCAGTCTCTTTTTATACTGGTGATATTCCACACAAACACACATACAAAAAAACTTGCATTTGGAAAGAGCTATTTGGGTAAAATTTCAGAAGACTCAAATTTATCTAATTGGATAAGGTGCTGATTAATAAAGGGAAAACAATTATACATCCATGCAGAATCATATTGGTAGGTAATGTCAAAATTTAATAAAAATAAAATATGTGACATGTTGTTAAAGAAATATCCTCAATTTAGAAACAAATGACATTAAAAGAAGGTCATGTCTATTTGTACTCATTCTATATTTTCTTTGGTAATTTATTTTTAAATTGGTAGAAATTGCGATTAAAAATAAAATTAGCAAAGGATGGAGTGGAATTTCCCTTTGCTGATTTTTAATTTTTTTGATTTTTAATTTTTAAAGAGAAATTCATTCTTTTGGTTTCAAATATCTCTATCAAAGTCATGGCACTGTATCATTTTCCTGAGAAGGTGAGATATACAGGTGTATACCACCATCTACAACCTCATTTCTACCTTTTTTAAAAGAACACCAGATTTAACTGCCATAAATTCCACATTAACCATAACTGTGAATTGCTGAGCATCATCAATACCAACTGTTGTTCAGAAACCACTTTGCTTGAAACCGTAACCATTAACCCAACCCAATGCTTTAACCTATTTTCAAGTTGCCTCTGCAAATTAGTACATATAACCAAACTAATTAGTATGGTAACACAGGTACCATAAATTTCTGCTTTATTCCAAATCTTTTCTTAATGAATTCAGAACTTGAAATTGTTTTTACCTTATAATCCAAGAGAGAAGTCACTTGTTCCACCTCAGAATTGCTTATCATGTCACTTTCTTCATCATCAATAATTTCTATTTTCTGTAACAGAAGTAGGAAAATACTCACTATGTATCTCAGATCACTGTACACAATGAGTCAATATAGCTAGTCAATAGCTAGTCGTAATTTAGGTTTGTTGATTGAGTGATGAATGGTAATCTGGAATAATCTGGTAAACTTTGCACACTGGCTCCTCAAAGTTATTTACCTTATGTGTCTGTGTCATCTTCTGGTATCTTTAGTTGATAATTCCTTACAAAATCACTTAATTACTATTTAAAATAGAAAAATTTCTTTACACATGATCTATGAAAAAAGGCATTCAACAATGCTTAAATAGCGCCCTCCAGTGATAGGGAAAATAACTACCAGCAAGGGTAGCCTTATTTTAATGATAAACATACATATTTATAGAAAGGTCTTTCTTTTCTGTCTCTACATACTTCTTTAATTCCCATGAAAAATGTTTACATATGATATGCAGTAGTAAAACAAATTCAATTTAAAAAAATTCACATATTCAATGTACTCCATTAGCTAGACTATTGAAAGCAGATATCTGTAATGTAATGATGTTTTGTTTTCTTCACTGGACTAATAACAGATTGAAGAGAAGAGGGAGGGAGGCAGAGAAAGAGAGAGAGAGAGAAAGAGAGAGAGAGAGAATATGTCCTTATGTTTAGGATGAAAGTGCTTGTGCAATATCTTGTACAAAGGAGGTACTAATTAAATATGTTAGATAATGTAAAAATAGCTCAGAGCTGGTGAAGAATCGCCAATATTCTCTAATCAGGAGAGTAAGACAGGTTCTTTAATCCTGAAAAAGAAAAAAACTCACTTTTTCTTTCATATGTAAAAAACACAAGTTATGGGGAAAAACCCCATTCTTTAAACATTCAAACCCTGCCAATCTGAAGAATGTTTCGAAAAAGAAAAAGCTTAGCTAGATTTAGTTACTAGACAGTCTTTTAAGAACAAGCATTTTAATAGCAGCATGTCATAGGCAGAATTGGAAATTAGCTTCCTATCCAGCAACATATACAGTGATTAAAGGTTACAAACAATCTCAGAATGATCATACTTGCTCTATTTCCTCTGAGGATATGACACCATCATGGGGTTTCTGACCTGCAAGTTTCTGAGTCCAAAGGACAGCTGCAATGAAATTGCTTTCTAGCACTGCCTGGAAATGAACTGAATGTTTCGTTTTCTATTATAATAGCTATAAACTTGGGTCTTAATCATGTCAGCTCTCCTTAGATTTCAGACTTCATACTCCTTATTTCAAGCTTTCTATATTCTTTACCTGTTTGCATTGTTTCTTGAAAAATGAGGAGAGGCATTTGAGGATTGAAGACACCAAAGGACACAGTATAGATTTGTGCATATAAATAGAACTTATATGTCTATGTGATTTGTCATCCATGAATAATTAGGGGCACTCAAAAGTTACAGGCAGAGGAGATCATCCTTTGAAAGTTTGGAGTTTTGTCTCTGAAAATCAATTGTTCTTAAAAAATTGGTGCTTAAGTGACGATGAGTCATACCATGCCATGACTCCATTTATTATTTTCAGCTGTCTGCTGCAGGATAAATGCAACACACAGAAATTCAGGCTAAAAATGAGCATGTTTTTAGTGGAAAAGACTTTTCAACTTGTAAATAATTGTGCATAATTCATACACTATAATTCAAATCTGTAGCACAAGGAGATTATTGATGAGATTAAAATGTTAGCACAATTCACTGTGTGAAACAATTTTTACTAGCCACTTGATGAAAACATGACTTTTTTCCAAAAAAAGCAAAGCTTATTTTCTAATATGCTTGTTGAATTTAATGATCAAACATGGACTTTAACCACAACTAAAATCAATGAAATACAATCCTAAAATCTATCTTATCTCTGGAAAATGTCAGATCTTGTTGATATTAAATAAACATGATCCAAAATGTATACTTTATGTGCTAAATTTTTATTAAAGAGATACAAAAGAATTATGTTGTCAAAGAAATTATGCTTGTGGTAGAAGCCAGAGGAAATCTGACACCATAGCTACTTTAGAACAGAACGATTCATTGTAAGAACCACATTTTAATGGGAATCAAACACAATATTGATTCAAAAGCACAATATCATTTTCCTTTGGTCTGACTTTGTTTAATATTGTGTCATTTTGCATTACTTTATGGGGTCAGAATATAAACAGATTCTGTTAAAAACAGCTGCTGAGAGAACATCACTACATGTTTACATTTTTACAAACTCAGTTTAATCCACACACAATCTGTCCCTGCTTACTACTCAAACTTGTACAATACTGTCTTTCCTTTTAACTATGACTTCGAAGATGATTAACTGAATTCAATTTAACCAAGAAAAGGAAAAGGGACTGGGGACTAAAGGGTGAAAATATGATAAATTCACTGTATTCATGTATGCCACATTAAAAGATAAAAGAGATTTTAAAAAAGAAAAAGATTACAAGCACAGTATAGACAGGTATGTTCTAAACAGAGATTTCAGAGTAAGAAATCCTTGGACGCAGGCACCAGTACTAACAAAGCCTTTCTTTATGATTTCAGGCTAAATTCCATTTTAACTCTGCCATCTGTCAAATGAGAAGAAATCTGCTCCTTTCTCACTGTGCTGAAGAAAAATAACTTGTTTTATGTATAATGTCATATTTTAACTGAGTATTAGGTTTTACATTTCAAAATCTATGTATTTTAAATTTATTTATCAAGCATTTAAACGAATATTGAAATCATTGGGGAAAGTTCTGTTCTGGTTTTTGAAGTGGAACAAGATTTCCTTATGACCGTACTGAGTTGTCATCAACTGGCACCATGTCCTTGAAATTCATCATGTAATCAGGAAAGAATTTCATACTGTACATACCACATTATCTGCAGACACAGCATGGTGCTCATCATTCTTGTGCGCTCTCATCTCACTTGGAACAACTTCATTGGGCTCCTCTACAAAAATAAACAGTGAATGTTTCAATTCGTATAACTTTATTAAAAGTGTTTTTAATGATGACTTAATTTCTCTATTGTAAATAGGTATAGGTGGCAAATTCCTTTCAAATATTCTTTGATTCACAGTTCTACTTGCAATACCATAACTAACTAAACAAGTGTTGAAATAACCAAATAAACAATTGTGGGAAAATGAGAGAACCTGGATCGCAATCTACATGAAAATGAAAAACATGAAGGCGAGAAACCTATTATGTAAGTGTACATAGTCTTATTTTTGTAAAAGATAGACTATGTATACTCATAGAGAAGAAAAGACTGGTATTAACTGCATCAAAATGTTTTCATTTTTACCTAGGGATACAATTATGTGTTTTATTTTTCCTTCCTTTATTTTGATATTTTTCTATATTAATAATTCATTGTTTTTGTTCATTTTTAAGATAAAAGCAACAAAATATTTCTTTGATACATGGCATAAAGCTATATGAACAGATTTGTGATTTTATTAAAAGATAATGTTATTTCTTTTTTAAATTTGTTTATTTTGCATGTGTGCCCATGCACTTACAAGTGTGTGTGTGTGTGTGTGTGTGTGTGTGTGTGTGTGTGTGTGTGTGTATGTGTGTGTGTATGCCAGAGGGTACTGTGTGTCCCTGTGGAGGATCAAGAGTGATTTCAGGAATCATCCTGGATTGCTTCTACCTCTTTTTTGCTTTGCTCTGGGATTTCCCAGGCTCTGCCCACTAGGGCCTGAAGTGTTAGCCACTGGCCATTTCCATCTGGCATTTTTACATTGGTCCTGGTATCCAAATTCAGGACTTTCTGTTTGTGAAGCAGAATCTTAATCGCTGAGCCATCTTTCTAGTCTGACAGTGCTATTTCAATGCTTGTGTATATGCACATGCATTCTTGTACATATGCAAAAGGGCAATTACTTGCAAAAACATTCCCTTGCTCCTGTTTGCCAAAGAATTGTTCTTGAGGAGTAGGATTATTTCCATTTCTGTTATATTTAAAAATACTTCTACAATGGTTACATATTTATTTTCTGATCAAATTCATTATTTTAGAATGAAGAATGATAAAACATTAAGGAGATAAATTAACTTGGAGAAATCATTCTAATAAAAGATTTTCTGTGCTGAGTAAATTCTTATAATTCATCCCTGTACTTCATAATATTGCCACCTTTTCACTCAGAAAGGCAGAGTAACAAAGTGTCTCTTTCTGTCTAAAATGAATGACATTTTTATTTCACCTTAGAAAGCAGAACAGAAAATTTATCAGCCCTCCTAAAAATTTTCTGAGTTTATTCCTTCCCATGCATAAACCTGGGGATGATCAGGAGAAAACAGAGTTGGTTCAGAAGTTCACTTAAGAAGCTTCTATATGAAAATTTAAATATAAGGTATCTACAGAATTTTAATGTACCATTCTCCATAAATTCAATTTTTTTGAAAAATAAATTATTACATATATTGATGGTACATAATATGATGTTGTAACAGATAAGTATGCAGCAAAAAGGCTACTCTAGTTAAAGAAATTAACATATCTATCACCCCACAGTTACCCATCCCCCCAAACAACAGCCATTATTGTCACTTGAAAATCATGAACACAATGGGTGAAAATTAACTAGAGTCTTCATGGTCTCCATTCATTTTTTCCCCACAGATTGCTGCTTTGCATCTTTTGACTTTTTTTCCTTTATTTTCCCCTCCTCATGTCAATTCTGAAATCATTGCTTAATAGTCTATATTTTGACCTTCCTTTGTCTGCCATTTGCTGCTACTTGATAAACCTAAGGGTTATGCTAATAAGCCAGCAAGAAATAGAAAGCATCGCATATTCAATTTATTTGTGAAATATAAGAAAAAATCAATTTAAAATTTTATGAAAAGATGACTCCTAGACAGAGGGAATTTTACCTCTTCATTACTTATACATTTCAAGTAACAGACTTTTCAAGTTTTACATAATCAGCAACTAAATGAAATGGAAGAAGGGAAAAATGTCATCAGCTTTAGACACAGATCTGGTATTAGGAACAGTGGCCTCAGAAATAGGGGATATATTCTTCATCAACAAGATCATTACTGGTATTATTCCTTGTAGGATTTCTTTATAGTCCTATTCTCTTACTCATAACTTTGTGTGTAGTTCTGCTTTACTGGTAGTGAATGGTTTCATTATTTTAGATAATTTAAATAAAAGTTATTTTAGATTTCTAAAATAAAAAAAGATGTGAAGAGATAAGCTATAGATACCTTATAGATACCTTCAACAGTAGTGATAGTTTGAAAGCAAACACTGTCAAAGTGTCTGGAAAAAAAAATCCTCAGGAAAAGCAGCTTTGCTAAAATAGAATGAATCAGTTAAAGCTATAGAGGGCAGTCTACATGGTGGCTACATACTAATGCTTAGTAACTATGCAAAATTACCTTTCATGCACACATCAGTATAATGAAATTCAACTGAGAAAGCATTGCTGTAAAATTTAATGCTGAGAATATTTATTATTACCACATTTTCACTTCATAAGATAGTGAAAAATCTTTAAAATGTCTAATGCATAAGTATATTTTGGTAGAAACCAAACTTGAAATTAAGGATTTCAGTTTTCAAATTATTGCTTATAAATTGTAGAAGGGGTGGACCCATTAATGTTAACAATATTCAGTCCAATCATACTTATATTCTTTTCACCTCCACATTGGGAAAAGGAAAGAAAATGAGACACTGGAAGTTTGGAGGTCCAAGGTAGAATTGTTTCTGTGTTAGGCAAGTAGCTACTTGTTCAGGAACAAAGGAATGCATGATAAATAGTAAAAAGATTATTAGCACTTTTTGTTGACAGATTAAACCTACTTCTAAATTCAATTTGAAGAAAAAAATTCTTATTTTGACTTGTATGAAGCCTAAAAGAAAAATTAAGTGATTTTCAATTATTTAACATGTATTATAATATACAAGCCCTGAGTTAAAGATAGTTTTCCCTTTTTGACTATTAGAAGATTCTAATCTAGTGACATCAAAAGCTGTGTAATGAGGACTCTGAATTGCAGTTAAGTTTCTGAAATATCTCTATGCTTCTAGAATTGTAATTAATAGCAAATATAATCTAGCTACATTTTCATAAACTGGTCAAGAATATGATTAGCGTATTTTAAAGGTTAAGCTGTAAGTCTCAGCCAGATGATATAATTATATGTTACAAAATTATCACGTAGTCAACTAAATTAGGTTAGTATTCACCACCAGTAAAATGAGCAAGAGAACAGGGAAGAACTAGTAGGACACATCTCAGAGAAAAAGACTCTTTTTAGTATTCAAAAAATCTTTTCTGTTACAATTTCTGATGAGAACAAAAAGGTTACCACACAGCTATGTAAAATAAGCTACCAAGAGAAATTCTAGGCAATCATCAAGTGTCTTGTGATTCATACGTTAAAGTCTATCTCTCTTTTTTTTCTCATTAGGTCTTGATTACTATGCCAGATATCTAAAGAATACATTATTGTATGATAAAGGAAGTTAGTGAGGGACCAGTGCTTTATTAAAAGTAGACCATTAAAGTGGACTTTAAAATTAATTTTCTCCCTTTTTTGCCCTATTAAGTACTTATTTTCTATTCTAAAACTCTCTTACAGAAAGAAAACTGGAAGCTGAGAAATGAAACTCCACTTAGGGGATTATGTACTTTTTTAATCAGAGGTTCTCCTGGTTTGTCAGAGAAACACACAAATTCCTTCTTCCCTACTATTACCCCTTAACTAACTGTGAGACACAATGCTCTAAAGACCTTGTTATGTATTACTGGATTTCCAGGCACATACTACTTAGCAAATATTAACAGAAAACAATACATTTTTTAATAAACCAACTCTTCGATGCCTAATGAACTTGGAGGTTATAAAACTCATTTTTTTCCTTGATGATTTTTAAACCTGTCTCAGTTTTTCTGTGCACTAACTTCTATTATCATTTGCATAAAATCGCTAAGAGACAGAGGGAGAGGAGAGAAAAGGGATGGAGAAAGAAGGATGGAAGGAGACAGGAAGAAAGATGAAAGGAAAGAAGGGAGGGAGGTACACATCTGATAAACTTTCAAATGCAGCTCTTCACATTCTTTATCCTCTTAAAGTTAGGAAGACAGCTCAGTGGATAAGCATGAAGAAATGAGTTTGGATCATCAGAACCCATGTCCAAGCAGACAGGGTAGTATTCATTTGCAATCCAAGCTCTCCGATGAGAAATGAGAGGTGAGGACAAGAAAATCTCTGTAATGTCAAGGGACGGCTAGTCTGTAGTGGTGAATAACAGAAGACACTGCTTCATAGCAGAAGGCATGCACCAACACTCCAGGTTGTTCTTTGATTGCTACCTGAATGCTGTATGTGTACAGCCATACTCACACAGGAGCTCCTGCATGCTTGTGTACACAGTCACATGAGGTTAAGTTCTCTGGCACACATACACACAAATTCATGGTGTTTTCAGTAGTGACAGCTTTTATTTCCCTTTCATTTTCTATCCATTACAATTTGCCTGCTTGACCCCTGGGCATGCAATTAATTGCTTTTGCAAAGAACCTCTTAAACACTGATTGAATGGCCTCTCCTTTCTACTCAATCTCTTTGAGATCATTGAGATAATAACCCTTCTTTCTGAAGTCTTTCTCTTTTCCTTGGTTTTAATAACTACATTATTTCTTGTTCCCTTATTCCTCAATGTTCCATCAATATAATAAAGGCTATATACAAGAAATCTATAGCAAAGATTATTCTAAATGGTGAAATTCTTGAAGATTCCTTCTTCAAGATTGGTCACTTTCACCACTTTTATTTAATATATAGCTATGATGTTCTAACCTAAATTGAAAAGTATTATAAAGATAAGCATTCATTTAATTATAACATATGGATGTTGTCATAATAAATATTGTAATGCATGGGGCATCATTATTATTATAAATCAAAGTTCCTTGTGATATCTTGAAATAAAAGACTGATTAGGTGGGAGCATTAAAAATAAATTTATGTCTTTTCCAATACTAGGTCATATTCTTTGAAATTCTATATCTAAATTGCAGTATGCTGAAAGGGAAGCAAAGTGCATCAAATTTCCAAATGCTATTATTAGGAAGTAGAACATATAAAGTACCTTGAGAGCTTCCTTCAGACAAGCAGATGGACACTTCATCATTTCTGTCATTATCCTCTCCTACTTCATGCCCAGCCTCTTCTCTTGGGGTGAGTGTAGATAAAGAACCAGATTCAGGCTGTTCAGAAAAATCAGCAGGGCCTCCTCTTGGAGGTGGAACTTCAATCCCCATTAAACGATACTTTCTTCTTCGATTCCCAATCCAAGTCTTTGATAAGAGAAATGTAAGAGAAAATTTTGTAAACACAAAACATTGCAAAGTTCTGGGTATTAAAATGTTGAATTAACGAATGGATGCAGAATAAAATAAAATATTAGAGAGAATGAAAGGGTATATAAAATAATGAATTTCTATGACTAAAGCAAAAACTGAAAATCAATTACGTTCCATTTTAAAATAATTTTTGCCAGGAAGTGGTTATTTATGTAAACGTTCTGACGTTCAAAGATCACACAGTCTGTTAAAGATTGTTTTTGTTCTTCTTTTAATTTTGTTTCTGAGGAAGACAGTATCTCAGTTCTTACAAAAGAAAAAATGTATTGTTTCTTTTCCTCAAGGACATAGCTGTAACTTTTCCTCATATTCCATTTCTAATTTTTCTCTTCATAGGTGAAAATGTGATCTCTCTTTATATGTTTGGCTTCAGAATTAAGGTTTTAGTGTTTCTAACTGCCTATAGTTTCATTCTTATTAGATTTGTAACTAATTAAAAATATTTTCAAATCAGGGATTGAGATCATACCAGTTAGGCGAGGCTTGTTTAGCATTAAAAGTGTGGGGATTTGGGTTTTTCATTTTGTTGTTGCTCTATGAACCAAGGTCTTACTCTACAGGTCAGGTTGGCCAATAACTAATAAGGCAACCTATCTTGCTCCTAATTTATGATGATCCTAGTGTCTCAATATCTCAATGCTACGATTTATAGGTGTCAGTCACCATGCTTAACTCCTGGACTTCACAGAAAACAGGCTAGCCCCAGCCAGGGCTACAAAGCAACAAGACATTATATAAACTATATATATATGCACATACATATATATGTACTGGACGTATGTCCTTAACTTTGGGTATTACATAAAAAGTTTCTGTCATGTTTAGTTTTGTGCAGATGTTTTAATTGCTCTAGAACAAATTCTTAAGAATACAGATTTTAAGTAATATGACTATATGTTAAGTTTTACAAGAAATTGTCAAAATGTTTTCCATCAAGGCAGTGACATTTTACAGTTCTATCAACTGTATATAAAAGAACTTATCAGAATTTAGGCTTAGCAACACTTTATTTTTACCGTGCTGGGTATTGAACACAGACAGGGCATTTCCCATGCTAAAAATACATCAACCACTAAAATTCATAGAATTCTGAGTTTCCAAATGATTTATTTGCATTTATACAAACTCATTAGTGTAATTATTATTCCTTTTCTAATTGAAGTGTCTAGAAAAAAGATAGTGCTTTGAGAGTTCTTTATAAACTCTATTATTTTTGTCAGACATATAGTAGGAAAATATTTTATAACTGGGTGTAGTTTGGATTTTTGTCCTTGGTTTTCTGCAACACAAGCATAAAATATCTTTAAAAGTAAGTATTTTTAAATTAATTCATTTAGCTGACCGGTGAAATTTGCTAATATTTAGCAAGACTGGCAATTGAAAAAGGATAGAAGCACATCACTACACACTCTGTAAGTGTGAAATAAGCAACAATGGAATAATATAAACAAATCTATACATAGAAATTCAATAACTTAAAAGAAATGGACCATTCCTTTCAGAAAGTTCAAATCACTACACTATAAATCATTTTATTTGATTTATTTTATTGTGAGGAAAATTTGGTTCATCATTAAAAATTATTCCCCCCAACCTAGAGGTCCCAAATTCTATACATAAATCATTTTATGGTGAAAAACAGAATGTAAAATATTCTAAGATCAGGAATAAAATAATGTATCTGTTCTTACCACTCATATTCACTATAGAAGTGATTTCATTCTCATATAGCAATTTCAGAAAAAAAAGAAGAGGCATGCAGATCAGAAAAGAAGAAAGAAAATTCTGGATATTTGCAAATTATACAAAGTCTATACAGAATATCACAAGGAATAATTTTACAATTAATTAGTGAATTTAGCAATGTCCCAGAGTAAAAATATACATACAGAAATCAATTTTGTTTGCATATGGTAAAGTCGAACATACTGAAGCTTAAATTAAAAATGCTCTACTATTTTCTTTTTTAAGGTGCTAAGGATCAAATCCAGCATGCATATTAGACAAACACTGTGCCACTTAAATTCATTCCTAGCCCTACGATATTTTTCAGTCACCCCCAAAATCAAATATTTAGGCATAAAGAAAATAAAACATATTCAGGACTCATATGACAGAAACTAAAAAGGCTGGTGAGAGATCAAAATAGTCCTAAATAAGTAGAGAAGAGCTATCTTAATGGATTAGAAGATGCAATGTACTAAAGATGTAAATTTGTCCCAAAATGACCTGCAGGATTAAAAAAAACTTCCATTAATCCTTAAACAAGACTTGTCCTTCCTATCTATCTCTCTATCTATCTATCTATCTATCTATCTTAAATATCATCTGACTATCTGATAACTAATTTTTATGAAAGGAAGTGAGTTAATCAAGCTAAAATGAAGTAGAAAGAATCCTTATATTCATTTTTAAATGCATTATATTAATGGATTGAAATAGAAAATTCAGAAGTAGTGCAACAAAAGTTTGACTGATTTAGCCGATTTTTTACAAGTATGAAAAAAATCTATTCAATCAGGTTATGGCTAGTCTTTTCAAGAAATAATACTTCCCATTTGCATATCCATAGAAAAAATAAAAGTGGACTTAAACCTAAAAATTACGACTTATATAAAGACGGACTGGAACTAGATCATATATTTAAACTTCAGCCATTGATGTGACTATTATATTCTTATCTTGTATTCTTTTAAATTTTACTTTAGTGCACACGCATATATGTGTGTATGTACACATGCATGTATAGGCCAAAGATAAACCTGTGAAGTTGTTCCTCACCCTGATTTTTTTTTTGAGACAGGGCTTTTCACTGATCTGTGGTATGCCAAGTATGGTATGTTGGCTGGCCTCCACACTTCAGGGATCTCCGTAACCACCCCTCCCATTGTAGGATTACAAATACAAACCACCATTCTTGGTGTTTTTTAAAATGTAGGTTCTGGAATTGAACTTGGGTCCTCATGCTTGCACAGCAAGCACTTTGGCAGCTGATCTCCCCAGGACCTTTTTTGTACATTAACTAGAATTTCTTCTGGACAATGAGGCCTATATAAATACAAAGCCACCCTGTATATTTTATAATGTAAATAAAAAGCCTGAATTACACTAATATTACACATAATAAGATTTTTCGAAATGTATGAAGGGCAAAACAGGGCAACTATTCAGTGAGCCCAAGAAGGCTAATTGTTTATATTTGCTGGGTTGGGAGTCAGGGAGCAAATTCAGGAAGTACAATACTTAATGCATTTAGCATTACATACCAAATGTGAAATCTGAAACAAATTGATTGTTTTTGGAGACTATCAAGTGAAAGTCACCCAAAAGAAAAACATTTACTGATGTTAATATTCTAACTTTGTTAACTTTCCCAGTAAAAGGAATACCAGTCTAAAATGTAGTTTCCCTTCCATTTTCTTTTACACTATCTCAGTGAAAATAGACCACTAAGGTCAGAAAAGTAAACAAATGAGCCTTTTCACTATAGATCTTTTTTCTTTAATTAATTATATGTAATTTTCTTTGATAGTTTTATGAACACAATGAATTTAAGCTGTATTCTTCCCTATATTACGCATCCACCTTCTCTCATTGAAAACTCCCTTGGTCAGTTTTCCTCCCACTTTCATGTCTTTTTTGTGTCTGTGGTCTACTATAATTCTACTAAGTTGTCTATATTGGCATATGCTCCAGAAGTTGATATATCAATGGGTATACTTATGAGGAAAATAGTTCCAGTTCCCAGAGCCCACATAGTCATCAATAGTCTCTCAGGAAGTCTCCCATCTGGAAAGCTTGGTCCTAAATAGAGCATCTACATTTCCCAAACCCATGATTCAGGGAATCCTATGGAAAAGGGCACAGAAAGAGCTTGAGGGTGGAGAAGGGTATAGCCAGACAATATTTTCTGGACACAACAGGGCTCCTACATGAATGAAGACACTGCAGTGGTGTCTACTTCCAAATGTCCTACACAATATTTGGCTTATCACTAAAACTCTTTTAAATTGTCATGCATTTTCACTATTTCCTATGTGTGAATGAATGTGTTGCCAACTGGCAACTGAGAAGCTTTTCATTTTGCATCAATTCTTGCTAATGATGTTGTGTAAATGATGGTATGAGGCAAAAGAGAAACATAGGTCTTTCTGTCTGGACCCTGACTCAGGGGGACTCCCTGCTCCTCAGGTAAGGCCCCTAGACCACACCCCACACACCAGATGGTCTGTATGACCAACTAGTAGCCAGCATGCCTTTCTGACACTGGGGAAGTCCCCTAGGCCACATCCCAGGTCCCAGGTGATATGTGAGCCCCACTAGACACTCTGCCTTTCTGCCCCAAACCCAGACCAGGGGGGACTCCCTGTGCTTCAGAATTCAAAAGAGTCCAGAAAAAAAAAAACCAAATAAAGCTCTTGGGGACAAACACCATTCATTGAGGTCCTCTAAAATCATCCTATCCATGGAACAGAATATTCACATCCAGCTTTAAGATAAGTAAATCCTTTATACCATCTTGTTCCTCTCAATTATTAGTCACTATAGTTTAGCATTTCTGTATAGCCACCCAAAAACCTATACAACTTCACAGACTCTACCATTTACCCTCACATATCACAAAGGAAGTAAATGTAAAAATTGTGCTACCATACTAATCTTCATTCCATCTACTAAACCTGACTTAATTGATGTACTAACGGTCCATCAGCCTCATCTAGGAAATAACACCAATACCAGACAAGCATACCCAATCCCAAGGCAAACACTAGCAATAATAGTAATAATAGTAATAATAGTAATAGTAGTAATACTGTCTAGTTCAGTTCAGTCAAAAACACACTTAAAAAAAAGGTCATAAGAGATAAAACAAAAATGCCCAGGTCACAGTGCAAATCGATGAGAAACAAAACCTAGGACAACAAATCTCCTGCCAAAAGAATGAACCTCATAATGATAGAATCCAACCAGAACAAACACACAGAAAATAGCCAAGAAAGCCATACCCAAGATAATGATTTTCAAAACCTGATCTTTACTATGATCAAAATAATAAAAGAGGAAATCTGGGAGGAATAAAATAACCACAACAACCATTTTGAACAGGAGCACAACAGGCACTTGGAGGAGATGAAAAAAGCAGTTGAAGAGACAAAAATAGACATAGAGCAGTTAAAACAATCTCAAACAGAGTTTAAACTTGAACAAAAAGACAAGCTAGCTTCAACCCAGAACTCGACAGACAATCTTATCAGCAGAACTAATGAAGCAGAAAATAGAATATCAGATCTCGAAGACAAAGTGGAAGAACTAACCAGCTCAATCGAAGAGGTTATTAAAGCCAAAAATATACATGAGAGGAATATTCAAGACTTATGGGACACTTGAAGAAGTGTAACATGTGCATTCAAGGAGTACCAGAACAAGGGTACAAAATACCACACCTGAGGAAATTTTTCAAATTATCATAAAGGAAAACTTTCCACATTTAAAGAGAGACTCTAAAGAAAGAAATTATAGAAGACTCCATAAGGTGGAAAGGCCTCCCATGTTCCTAGATCCACAGAATCAACATCATAAAAATGAGCATCCTACCAAAAGCAATATATATTCAATTCAATGCTATACCAATCAAAATCCCAAGCAATTCTTTTAAGAAATTCACCAAACAACCTCAAAATTCATATGGAAACACAAAAGACCCAGGACAGCAAAAACAATCCTGAATAACAAAAACACCGCTGGAGGTATCACCATACCAAACCTTTATCTGTACTTCAAATCCATAGTAATAAAAGCAGATTGGTACTGGCTCCAAGTACCATGTAGATCAATGGATAAGAGTTGAAGACCCAGATATGAACCCACATGATTACAACCATTTGATCTTTGACAAAGGGGCCAAAAAATTCATTGGAAAAAGAACAGCATCTTCAACAAATGGTGCTGGCAAAACTGAATGTCCACATGCAGAAGATCAAAACTGGACTCATACTTGTCACCATGCACAAAAATTAACTCCAAATGGATCAAGGACCTCAATATTAGGCCAGAGACTATAAAAACCCTAGTTGAAAGGGTAGGGAACTCCCTTGAGCTGATTGGGCTAGGCCAACAGTTCCTAAACAGAAAGCCAATAGAACAGGCACTAGAATCAACACTCAATAAATGAGATCTTATGAAATGAAAGAGCTTCTGTTCAGATAAAGAGATTGTAAACTGAGCCAAAAAGGCAACCCACGGAATGGAACCCACTAACCACATATCTGATAGAGCTCTATTATCCAAAGTACACAAAGAACTTAGAAAATTAAACAACAAGGAGATAAATTGCCCAATTAAAAAACGGGCCTGGGAACACAAAAGAAACTTTACCAGGGACAAAATTGAAATGTCTAATAAATATCTTAAAAAATGCTCCACATCCTTAGCATCAGGGAAATGCAAATCAAAACTTCCCTAAGATATCATCTTATGCTGGTCAGGATGGCAAAAATCCACAATATAAACAACATGGAGAGAATGTGGAGAGAAGGGAATTCTCATACAGTGCTGGTGGGAATGTAGGCTTATACAAACACTTTGGACATCAGTATGGTGATTTCTGAAAAAGGATTGAAATATCATGCCCCTGCTATACCACTCACGGGAATAATCCCCCATAATGCAGAAATTCACTACTGTGACACAAGCGTTCATTGCAGAATTATTTACAATAGCAAAATCATGGAATCAATCCAAATGACCAAGAGTTGAGAAATGGATAATGTAAATGTGGTACATTTATACAATGGAATTCTACTCAGCCATCAAAAAAGATGAATTGATGAAATTTGTTGGGAAATGGATAGAATTAGAAAAAATTATATTGAGTGTAGTATCCCAGACCCAGAAACTTAGACACCGTATGTACTCACTAATAAGTGAATCCTAGTTACAAACCCACTTAATGGCATAAACAAAGGTAAATCTCTATAATACCCACTGTAATCACAAAGGATTATTAACAGGAGGGAAGGGGAAGGAGGACCTCAAAAGAAAGGAGATAGGGTGTCATGCTTAAGAAGAGAAAATAGGCCCTGGCCAATTATTGCATGTAAGTAGCAAGGCATCTATCACATGCAGCTCACTCTCACTTCCCTTCCTGGTCACTCAGGATTGAACAGGTTTGATCTCATCAACCAGGCAGGATATAGGGACTGGTAGATAGACGAAAACCATCCAGCAAATGGAACACTGACCCCCCTGTCCACTGCTGTGTCCTACTTCTATTCTTCTTGAGTTTCCTCTTATATTAAGATCTTCATTTAAACAGTCTTTTATCTTCATTAGGAGATGACCTTCAATACCAATAGGGCTGCAGCCAAGGGCAGTTCAGGAAAAGTAAAACTGAAAACAACAAACCATAATTCAGAACACCAAAGACCCTACATTATTAACCTGGAACCAGGTCAGCCAAATCTCTCCCCATCCTAAAGCTCAGGTAATCTTGAGTGGACGGCAAGGTTGTATGAGCCTAAAGATGGAGAGGCCCAATGATATGCAAGACACTCCACACAAGTAAGGGCTGCAGCAGCCAGGATTGGACTTTGCCTTACCTGCACAATGGCTGACATGTCAATGACCCCCTAAAGTCTAGCATGGATCACAGGGGAGAAGGCTCTAGGCAGTAGCATCCTTAGAGGCCAGGGATTAAATAGTCTTAATAGTGTTCCCATGGTAACAGGGAGCTCAAGAAGGGGCTCTTGGCTATGCCACTGAGTCCTGAATCTTCATTAGGGTGGAGGACTCAGAGGGAGGTTTGGTGTTTACACAAAAGGATGCTCCAGGGGATGGAAGCAAGAAAGGGGGAGTCACCTCAAAAGGGAGAGGGAGGGAAAAAGTGAAAGGAAGAGGGGAAGGTGGGAAAGTACAATGGGGAACAACTGGGGATTGGAGGGAGGAGGGAGAGGATGGGGTACCTATTGAGCTTGTATGATTAGGAAAAAAACAAAATGTGGGAGAAAAATAAATAAAATAAAACTTTTGGACTCTTCTTGGAGATTTGACTGTGATATGCACAATAATGAAGATAAACATATGATGTTATTATTGCAAAGTATTTGAGGTTTTACTGCATAGTAATGTTAAAAAAAATCATTGTTTTATACTCTTTAAAATACAAAGGAACAACCTGGGAGTGATGGCATGTCCTTAAATATAATGAGTTCTTGGCCAGCTTGTTTTAAATGCTCTGTCTCTGTCTCTGTCTTTCTCTGTCTCTCTCTCTGTCACACACATATTCACACTGAAAGATAATGGAAAATAATTCAGTGCATAAATACAATGCTAAATATTTTATTAGACTTTTATAGACTTATAGAAGACAGAAGTTCTTAAATGTCACTTTTGTCTGAATATTAATGTCCTTTATTTAATTAGTAATTCCCAAGGTGACAATATTAGAACAGAGGGCTCTCGAAAAGTGATAAGATCATGACAGTAAAGCTTTCATGAATGGATTTAGCACTTTTTGAAATGAAACCACAAAGGATTAGTATCCTTTCCACCATGAAATAATAGCTAGCTAGCTAGAAAGGGAATCATAGACATCAAATTTGCTAACAACTTTATTTTAAATTTCCCACACTCCAAAATGTTAGGCAATTTTTGTTGTTCTTCACCACAATCCATTTGTTATTATTTTGGTATAGCAAACTGTCATGGTCCATTTCATGCATAAGTGCGACCAGCTGAAGAAATACACAGATAATGCATACAACATTATTTCATATGTGCTCATGAGGGTTTTTCTGGAAAAAAATAGTACTAAAATAGGTCAAGTGAGAAAGAAGATATCCTTTATCAATGTGGGTGGGCCACATACCAATTGAGTTGAAGGACATTAAATTCCTTGTGTTTCCATTTACTGTTTGCACAAAACATCAAGAATATTTTACATGCAACTCTAATTTTCTGTAGTCCAGTTTTGTCGCCACATAGCCTTTTTTAAAGTACATCAATGTCTATTGTCTTATTTACTGTAAGCATTGTTTCCATTTCTCTACTCCAGACATTTTTTTAACTATTACTCTCTTTTGTACAGTCTGGTCATTAAATATGTGAAGGGAATTTCTTTCTATTTCAAACTAATCTTTACAATTTTGAAATATCTGGTTTTTAACCATTTTGTATGACCTATGTAAAATTGTGGAGCTTGTTTCCAAGTCCTGTACTTTCCAAGATAATAACTACTCCTCTTGGATAGTCATCAAATTATAGAATAATATTGTGCTTTTTAGACAGAATGTCTATGAATAATTGCTCAGGCCAATGGTTTTTCCAATGAGACCACACATCCCTATGCATGTCTAAGTATATTTCTAATAAACAGTTTGAATTTTCATTTGAAACTCTGAGTTTAAATATATGTTATCATAAGATATTTGGCAATCTGTGCAGGCTATATGTAGAGAATACAATTTTATGCTAGATATTCGTTTATTCCTTCTACAGATATTACTGAATATGTATTATACATCAAGCACATGAAGTAGTGAAGATAACAGGCATGCTGGAACTTCAATTTTTACCACAGTAGCGAGATAGGCAATAAACAACAGATGAAAAATATAAAAATTTGGACAAAATGTTCAATTTTGACCTGTTCCCGAAACAAAATACTTGACCCAAGCAATTTAATAGAAAAGGGTCTAATTAAAGTCCAAAATTACATATCTCATCATGGCAAGGAAATAACACCATCAGGAGCCAAGGGAACTGAGTGCTACAAATCCACATTCAAAGAGCAGAAACCAACAGATACGTGCATGCTTGTTTTCTTGATTAACAATGCTCTGCTAGCTTTCTACCATTTTATACAGTCCCAGACTACTTGCTTAGGGCATAGCTCTACCTACAGTAGACTAACTCTTGCCACGTCAATTCGTGCAATCAAGACACTCCTTCACAGGCATACTCAGATGCCAACTTTAATCTAGAAAATCCCTTTCACATAAATGCTAAGACCAGCTTCAAGGTTATTAAGTTGACAATACTAACCTTCACTGAGTTGCAAAAAGCAATAATCCACTAGACTATCTAGTCACAATGATGTAGTGCAGCTAAATCTTTTTGATTCCTAGATCCTTTCTTGCATATTTAAGTTTGGTAGGCCTAGAACTTTTTTTTAGTGTGTATCTGCATGTGTGTGTCTGTATGTATCAGAGAGCACCTCATGTACCTATGGAGGCCCAAGGGTGACTTCGGGAATCAACCTGGATTGCTTCCATTTCCTATTTGTTGTGCTCTGGAATTTTCCCAGGCTTCACCTTCCAGGACAGGAAGTACAGACTGCCAACCTTTCCACCTGGCATTTTCACTTGGGATCCAAGATCCAAATCCAGGACCTTCTGCTTGCCAGTCAGAGGCTTAACTCCTGAGTCACTTCTCCAGCTCAGAACTCGAATTTTAAAGAAATAGCCAAGGCATTTCTTATGATAAAGGATACTGTCAGGTTGGACATGGAAATAATGCGAGACTGTGAGTAAAGAGGCCTGACCCCTGGAGTGCTTAACTGGCTAAATCTTGCGTAAGCCATTTCCTAATTTAGTCTCTCACCGTGTGTGTGTGTGTGTGTGTGTGTGTGTGTGTGTGTGTGTGTGTGTGTGTTATAGTTACTCTGCATGTTGACCATAAAGTCATGACAATATAACTTGAGGGGAAAACAAAGGGTTTTAGCTTATGATTGGTTACAGTTCTCAATCCAGCTTGGCAGGAAAGCTCACACCAATACCAGGGAACAAGGGAACCAGCCACATCATATCCTCAGGAGTGTTGAGAGAGGAGCAAATTCACTTGCCAGACAGCATGCCTGTCCAAATATTTTGAAGAACGCCAGCTTACTTAACCAGCCCCCTCTATTTTATCCACCTGTCCAATGAAATAGTCACACCCACTATGGTCTGAGTCTTCCCCTTCAATTACACAATCTCCTGCAAGCTTGCTTAGGGCTTAACTGAACTATTAGGACTTTACAGATGTGCCCCAATTCAAAGCCTTCAATAATACCAGGAACTATCTACCATAGTATGTGTACATATATTTAATATTAGGACAATGAATTTAATCTCAGGGTGGATACCAAAGAGCTTACTCCAGCCCCCAAACTCTCTTTCTATTCCTTTCTCTATTCTTTTGGGACTAAATAGCCCATTGACCGACCTACAACTTATCATGTAGATGAGGCTTAGTGCGATATTAGGATGATACTTCTAACTCTGCCACTGAATGCTAGAACTAAAGGTGTGAACTAACATGTTGACCTGCAAAATGGTATTTTAACCATGATTTTTCAATGGTCAAGTCAAATCCAGATCCTCATGCATAATAAGCAAGTCTCCCACTCTTAAACTATGTTCCCTATCCCTAAGAAGACCTTGACTTTGTAGTTCCTTTCCTCCATTCCTCCAATGCTAACTTAACCCAAGGCTTTGCATATGTAAGGCAAGTGCTAAACACCAATGGCTTACCACCTTAAAATCAATGTCTACGACAGAGATAGATAATAGAGGTCAAGTTTGTGGCTCATGTCTGAAATTCAAATCCCAGCAGAAATTGAAAAGAATTTCTCTGTGTTCAAGGCCAACCTAGATTACAGAGTGAAACAGTTCTAATGAATAAACAAGCAAAAAGCACACAGTAAAGAAATTACTATATAAATGAAAAACACTATTTCATTTAAAGACACTTCAAATCTAGTCATAAATATTTGAAAATAAATATAATATTAAATGTAAAAACATATATTTTCCTTGTAATTTATTTAGAGACTGAAGTACTCACTATCACACCATGGGATCCACAAGCAATTTATTTAAATCTTGCAAAATATATTTCAAACACTGAAACATGTGTTGCTCCTACATATATTTGACTACACAAGAGTACATTCAGTCATATGTCCTCTATAGAACAAACACAGGCAGAATGGGAAAACACTAAACAGAATTACAAGATTTTTTTTTCTTTCTTTTTTTTTATTATAGCTCATACAAACTTATTAGGTACACCAGTTCCCTCCCTCCCTCCTCCTCCCCCCGTACCCCCTGCTCACCCTCCCCACCCCTTTCCCTCCCCATCCCCCAGTGCCTCCCACCCCAATTCCCAGAGAGTCCTTTCTTGTGCATGTCTGATTTTCCTCTGGGCCCTCATCTCCGATGACGTACAAGGACCCAGTGGCCTTTCCCGTGTTCCCCTTAGGTATAGGAACACTGCTGTGGCTGCCAATCCTTTGCCTCCAAGGATCTTGGTGCCTTTAGCAGATGCTAGACTTTGTGAGGTCAACAGTGTGTTGGACAATGCGCAGGGCATGCAAAGTCCAATTATGATTGCTTCAGCCCTAACTAGTATAGAGTATCTTACATATCATTGCTCCTCCCATCCTTATGTTCTTACACTCTTACCGCCCCATCTTCCGCAAATTTCCCTGAGCTTCAAGATGGGGAGAGACTAAGCTGGCCTAGTTCTAGGTGGTTGATATAGAGTCTCTGAAGTTCTGGATTGTGGTTTGTTGATTTTCTTTTGCAGTTTTGCTGCTCCTGCAATGCCCTTCACTCCATCCTGGTGGGCATTGTATGTTACCCCCTGGCCAGAGACAAAAAGCTGTTAGAGTCTTGTGATAAAAGCACATTCAAAGGTAGATGTAATAAAAGTGGGAAACCACAGTGAGGGAGGGGTCTATCACCCATTTGCAAAATGGTTACTTTTTATCTGCCAGACTATATGCCCTCCTCTTCTGGTGAGATCACACCCCCTCAGTAGTAAATGATCAGGAACAAAAGTCTGTGAACTTAATCAGATGTCTCATTACTTATTTGGGTCCTTGGTGGAGGCCTATTTTCCCTGCTGTAACATGGTCCCTTCTCTCCTTGTTTCTGGTGTGGCCCTCCTACCCCATCCCTCCTGTTCATAATCCTTGGAATTCCTGTCTCTAGGTGGGCTGGGTGGGTTTGGTACTAGGAGCCACCTATTAGGGAGTACATATGGCGCTTAATTTTCTGGGTCTGGGATACTTCACTTAATATAATTGTTTCTAATGACATCCATTTCCCAGCAAATTCCAGTAATTCATCATTTTTGATGGCTGAGTAGTACTCCATTGTATAGATGTACCACAGTTTCCTTATCCACTCGTCAACTGTTGGACATTTGGGCTGATTCCATGACTTTGCTATTGTAAACAGTGCTGCTATGAACATGGTCGTGCTTGTGCTATCGAGGTGAACCTCTGCTGTATGGGGGGTTATTCCCAAAAGTGGAATAGAAGGGTCATATGGCATTTCAATCTTTAATTTCTTTAAGAATCTCCAGACGGCTCACCAGAGTGGCTGTATGAGCCTGCATTCCCACCAGCAATGTAGGAGAGTTCCCCTCTCTCCACATCCTCTCCAGCATTTGTCGTTGTTTGTATTGTGAATTTTTGCCATCCTGACCGGGGTGAGATGATATCTCAGGGAAGTTTTGATTTGCATTTCCCTGATGGCTAAAGAAGTGGAGCATTTTTTCAGATATTTGTTAGACATTTTAATTTCATCCCTGGTAAAGTTTCTTTGAAGTTTCAGGGCCCATTTTTTAATTGGGCCATTGGTTTCCTTGGTGTTTAGTTTTCTAAGTTCTTTGTGCACTCTGGACAATAGAGCTCTATCAGATATGTGGTTAGTGAAGATTTTCTCCCATTCTGTGGGTTGCCTTTGAGCTCCTGTTACAATCTCTTTATCTGAACAGAAGCTCTTTAATTTCACAAGATCCCAACTGTTGAGAGTTGGTAGCAGTGACTGTGCCATTGGATGTCTGTTTAGGAAATGTTGGCCTAGCCCAATCAGCTCGAGGGAGTTCCCTATCTGTTCAGTTATGATTTTTATAGTCTCTGGCCTGATATCAAGGTCCTTGATCCATTTGGAATTAAGTCTTGTACATGGTGACAAGTACGGGTCCAGCTTTAATCTTCTGCATGTGGAGATCCAGTTTTGCCAGCACCATTTGTTGAAGATGCTGTTCTTTTTCCATTGGATTCTTTGGGCCCCTTTGTCAAAGACCAAATGGCTGTAACTTTGTGGGCTTATATCTGGGTCTTCAATCCTTATCCATTGATCTGTGTGTCTATTTTGGAGCCAGTACCAGGCTGTCTTTACAACTATGGATTTGTAGTATAGACTAAGGTTTGGTATGGTTATACCTCCAGCTGTGTTTTTGTTACTCAGGATTGTTTTTGCTATCCTGGGTCTTTTGTGCCTCCATATGAACTTTGAGATTGTTTGGTCAACTTCTTTGAAGAATTGCTTTGGGATTTTGATTGGTATAGCATTGAATCTGTATATTGCCTTTGGTAGGATGGTCATTTTCACGATGTTGATTCTGCGAATCCAGGAACAAGGGAGGTCTTTCCACCTTCTGGTGTCTTCTGCTATTTCTTTCTTTAGGGTTTTAAAGTTTTCATTGTAAAGGTCTTTTACCTCCTTAGTTAGGTTTATACCAAGGTATTTCATTTTTTTAGGGGCTATAATAAATGGTATTGTTTCTCTCAAGGCTTTTTCACTTCTTTCATTCTGGGCATATAGGAAGGCCTCTGATTTTTGCACATTTATTTTGTATCCTGCCACCCTGCTGAACTTCTCAATTAGTTTCAGGAGCTTCCTGGTGGAGTTTTTGGGATCACTCAGGTATAAGATCATGTCATCTGCAAATGGGGATAGCTTGACTTCTTCCTTGCCGATTTGAATCCCTCTTATGTCCCTTTCTTGTCTTATGGCTTCAGCTAAGACTTCAAGTACAATATTGAATAGAAGTGGTGAGAGTGGACAGCCTTGTCTAGTTCCTGATCGAAGTGGGAATGCTTCCAATTGTTCCCCATTGAGCATAATCCTTGCTGTGGGCTTGTTGTATACAGCTTTTATTATATTGATAAAGGTTCCTTCCATTCCTACTGTCTCTAGCGTTTTGATCATAAAAGGCTGTTGGATCTTGTCAAAAGCTTTTTCTGCATCTATCGGGAGTATCATGTGGTCTTGGACTTTGGAATGGTTTACATGATGAATTACATTTATTGATTTGCGTATGTTGAACCAACATTGTGTGCCGGGGATGAAGCCTACTTGGTCCCCGTGAATGATCTTTTTAATATGTTTTTGAATCCGATTTGCTAAGACTTTGTTGAGAATCTTTGCGTCTGTGTTCATCAGGGAGATCGGCCTATAGTTTTCTTTTTTAAGTGAATCTTTATTAGGTTTTGGGATTAAAACGATATTAGCTTCATAGAAGGAATTTGGTAGTGTTCCTTCCTTTGCTATTTGATGGAACAATTTAAGGAGTATTGGTGTTATTAACTCCTTAAATGTCTGGTAGAACTCTGTGCTGAATCCATCTGGTCCAGGACATTTTTTGGTGGGAAGATTCGAGATTCCTTCCTCAATTTCCTTATATGTTATAGGACTATTTAAATAATTCATAACTTCCTGATTCAATTTAGGTAAGTTGTGTTTACTTAGAAATTCATCCATCTCTTTTGTGTTGTCAAACTTCACAGAGTATAAGTTTTTGAAATATGATGTTATAATTCTCTGGATTTCTTGGGTATCCGTAGTGATAACTCCATGTTCATTTCTAATTTTGTTAATTTGGGTTTTCTCTCTCTTGCTTTTGGTTAGGTTAGCTAGGAGTGTATCAATGTTATTGATTTTTTCAAAGAACCAGCTTTTTGACTGGTTGATTTTTTCTATCGTTTTCTTAGTCTCGATTTCAGATATTTCTCCCCTTATTTTGCTAATCTCCTCTCTTCTACTACTTTTGGGATCAGATTGCTCTAGTTTCTCTAAAGCTTTAAGCTGCATTGTTAAGTTGTTTATTTCTGATGTTTCCATTTTTTTGACGTAGGCTTTAAGAGCTATGAACTTACCTCTTAGAACAGCTTTCATTGTGTCCCAGAGATTTTGGTAAGTTGTATTTTCGTTATCATTCACTTTCAGGATATCTTGAATTTCCTTTTTAATTTCTTCCTGAATCCAGTTCTCATTCAGCATCATAGTGTTAAGTTTCCAGGAGTTAGTGTATTTTCTCTTGTTTGATGTGTTGTGGATGTCCAGCTTTAGGCCGTGATGGTCTGATAGGGCACAGGTTAGAATTTCAACTTTCTTGTATATGTGTAGATTCACTTTGTGGCCCAATATGTGATCTATTTTGGAGAATGTTCCGTGTGCTGCTGAGAAAAATGTGTATTCTTTGGTGCATGGGTGAAAAGTTAGATAGACATCTGTAAGGTCCATTTCTTTCAGGGTTTGATTAAGTTCCAAAGTGTCTCTGTTAAGCTTTTGACCTGTTGATCTGTCCCATGTTGAGAGGGCGGTGTTGAAGTCCCCAAGAATTATCGTTTGCAGGTTGATTTCTTGCTTTAGACGCTGTAGGGTTTTCTTAATGAATGTGGAGGGGCCCGTATTGGGTGCATATATGTTCAGTATTGTGAAGTCTTCCTGGTGAATTGTACCTGTGAGTAAAATGTAGTATCCATCCGTGTCTCTTATAATTTTCTTTGGTTTGAAATCCACTTTGTCTGACAGCATAATGGCTACCCCTGCCTGTTTTCTGCTTCCATTTGCTTGTAGAATTGTTGACCAGCCTTTTATTTTTAGAGCGTGCCTATCTTTTGTGGTGAGGGGTTTCCTGCAAGCAGCAGATTGATGGATTGTGATTTTTAATCCAAGTTTGTAATCTGTGTCTCTTGATCGGTGAATTAATTCCATTAACATTTAGTGTTATAATGGAGAAAGTATTGTTAATTCCAGAAATTGATTATGTTTAGTAGCTTTTATAAGTATATTGCTTCGTTTTTAATGATGTTATACCTGCCTTCTGTTCTCCTGGATATGCCTGTTTTTTTCTTCACACTTGAGTATCATTTCTAGCATTTTTTGAAGGCCTGGTTTGGTGGCCATGTATCCCTTCAAGTTGTCTTTGTGCTGGAAGATTTTTCTTTCTCCCTCGATCATGACTGATAGTTTTGCAGGGTAAATCAGCCTGGGTTGACATTTTTGCTCATTCAATACTTGAAGTATGTCTCTCCAAGCTCTTCTTGCTTTTACTGTTTCGACTGAGAAGTCATTTGTTATTTTAATAGGTTTACCTTTAAAAGTGACTTGTTTTTTCTCCCTTGAAGCTTTCAGCACCAGTTCTTTATCTTGAATGTGGAGTGTTTTAACTATTATTTGCCGTGGGGTGCTTCTATTTTGGACGTATCTGTTTGGGGTGCGGAATGCCTCTTGTATATGGATGGGCCTCTCTTTTTTTAGATGAGGAAAGTTTTCCTTGAGGATCGTTTGAAAAATTTCCTCAGGGGTGGTATTTTGATATTCTTGCTCTGGTATTCCATGAATACGCATATTAGGCTTCTTCAGGGTGTCCCATATCTCTTGGATATTTCTCTCAAGTATCTTTTTGGCTTTAACAACCTCTTCCATTGAGCTGGTTAGTACTCCCACTTTATCTTCAAGGTCTGAAATTCTGTTTTCTGCTTTGTTAGTTCTGTTGATAAGACTCTCTGTGGCGTTCTGGGTTGAAGATATCTTGTCTTTTAGCTCAGTTTTAAATTCTGCTTGAGTTTGTTTTAACTGCTCTATGCTACTTTTTGTTTCTTGCACTGTTTTTCTCAACTCCTCCAGATGTCTGTTGTGTTCCTCTTCAACGCATTTGATTCGATTATGTAATTCCTCCCTGATTTCCTCTTTCATAGTATTGAACATGGTAATGATCATATTTTGAAAGCCCTTTATTGGCCTTTTTCCGTGGGTTTGTTCTTGTTGGAGTCTAACATTATGGGATTAATTTCTTCAGTGGGAAATTTGTTTACTTGATTGTTGCTTCTCATGGATTTGCACTTTGACTTTGGTATTGTCATTTTAACTCTTAAGATCTCTCAATTTCACTAAACTGAATTATTTGGCCTGGGGTCCTGGTGGGCGGGGCGGGCGGAGACTTACCTAGGTCGTGGGGTGAGGCCCGGCTGGACCGCGCGCGCGTCCGACCAGCGGAGCGGGGTGGGGTGCAAAAGGGGGATGGGGGCGATGGTGTGGACCTATTTAACCCGAGGGCAGCTGGGGCGGGGCCCGGGCACAGGGGGAGGTCCTCCTCGTCCCTCGGCCCCGAGCGCGGCTCCGGCTGGATGGTGGGAGTCGGAGCCGGGTCTCTGTGGGCCGAACTGGGTTCCTGGTGGGCGGTGCGCGGGGCGGGGACTCACCAGCTAGGGTGCGGGGTTGAGGCCCGGCTGGACCGCGGAGCGGGGTGGGGTGCAAAAGGGTCAGAATTACAAGTTATGGGAGGGAAATAATAAGTTTTGAGAATTTTTTGCCCCCAAACAGTATCCACATATAATTTGTCAAAATAGTCCTTTGATTTATCATTCACACTCATGGCTAGCTGAAGATAAGAAACATTAAATGACTGGAACATCATAAATTATTAAGTTCCTTTTGAAGTTTCAGTTGTCTCATGGCACTGACAATAGTTCTGGGTAATTCTTGGTGCTCAATTAACATTTGTTGAATGAGTAAGTCAGTGAACAACAAATAATTGAGGAATAACATTTAAAATTAGTAAAACGTGTGTGTGTGTGTGTGTGTAACTAATACTCAATAAAATCAAAGAAAAAGTATATCAACTTTTCTTCCTAGACTTCCTAAAAGTACACTGGTTTTTCTTTTTTGATTTCAGTTATTTATGGTTAACTATAGTCCAAAAACATTTGCCTTTAGTTCAATGTTACATTTATCTAACTTTTTATCATTGCTTATTTAGTAACTATTCTAATGTATTTAGTTCTAATGCATTATTTATTATTGTTTTTAACTTTTTACTGTGATAAGTTGTTAACTTATCACATGCATATCACATGTATGCAAAAGAAAAACGCAGTTTATAAAGAGTGTGAAACTAGTCAGTTTCATGAATGCATTGGAGGTTCTGTAATGCATCTTTCAGGAGAAAACAGAACAGAACTGAATGTTACTTAACAAGGAAAAGCAAATCTAAAATTTCAAATGATACAAGTAATTATACTATAAGTAGATATATTGAGGCAAAATGCCTTTTCAGAATCAATAGCAGGAAGGTTTGCTGTACTTAAAAATAATCTAAGTGATTTCTCCTGAAATGTCAAGAAAAAATTTATATGGCAAACATTCTTCTTTATATTAATTTACCAAAAATTACAGAAAAATGCTTTTAAAACTCATCATCTGTTCATATTTTCCCTCTGCTGTGCACATCCTGGCACACTGAAACTTACTAGAAATGAAAGAACAACATATTGTTTCTTATTATTTTTCAGGTAAAAGTATTAGATAATGTAATCAAGAAGAAAACATCAGTTCTTCATTTTTTCTCTACTTATTGCAACTTTCTGTAGGGATGGAGAACTCTATATACTCTAACACTGAATAAGAATCCCTATATCAATAACATTATGTTCTTTATAATAATATGCCAAACTCAATGTGATAGAATTCTAGCCAGGAATTTTCTTTCATTTGTGAAGTATATGTTTTTAATAAAAGTCTGTCCTCATTTGTTTTATCTTGCAATATGGGGTACAATTTGACTCTATGGCACAAAACACTTATTAGGAGTGACATATTAAGTAGAAAATTGAGAAAAAGAATAAAAGTTAAATAAGTAACCTGCAGGATATTACTGAAAGTAGAATAAAAAGAAAGAGATTGCAGGGCTCTCTGAAGAATTCCTAGCACTTCCGTACTAGATATAGACAGCATATCAACTGGACTTAAACATAGACTTGACATACCTTGTCTAAGCCTCTGATACTTTGAGTGTTTGAATAACTCATGGATAATTTAGTTAATGTATCTTGTCATTCACAGGCAGAAATAAGTGCTTAAGGAATGATGAAAAAGACAGGAACATTTTTGACTCCAGCTATTAGAAATGGTAGGAGAAGAAGTTAGTAATATTTGTATCTTAAGTAAATTCTAGAGAACTTGACAATTTAAACTATATACATGGATAACTTTGATCTTAAAAATATAACTGACAATAATGAAAATACACTTCCTACATTTCTCTATACTTGGGTTTAGTTTGGGTTCTCAATTCAATTCCATTCCAATTACTCTCCAGTTATTTGTATTCCTTTTTCATCCCTCTCTCTAGACTCTAAGCAGCATAAAAGTAGTGCGAGGCATTTCCCTGTCCTTGCTAGTGCACATCCTTTTTTTTTAATTTTTTTTTTATTTCAGCTCATACAAACTTATTAGGTACACCAGTTCCCTCCCTCCCTCCTCCTCCCCCCGTACCCCCTGCTCACCCTCCCCACCCCTCTCCCTCCCCATCCCCCAGTGCCTCCCACCCCAATTCCCAGAGAGTCCTTTCTTGTGCATGTCTGATTTTCCTCTGGGCCCTCATCTCCGATGACGTACAAGGACCCAGTGGCCTTTGCCGAACCCTTTCCCGTGTTCCCCTTAGGTATAGGAACACTGCTGTGGCTGCCAATCCTTTGCCTCCAAGGATCTTGGTGCCTTTAGCAGATGCTAGACTTTGTGAGGTCAACAGTGTGTTGGACAATGCGCAGGGCATGCAAAGTCCAATTATGATTGCTTCAGCCCTAACTAGTATAGAGTATCTTACATATCATTGCTCCTCCCATCCTTATGCTCTTACACTCTTACCGCCCCCTCTTCCGCAAATTTCCCTGAGCTTCAAGATGGGGAGAGACTAAGCTGGCCTAGTTCTAGGTGGTTGAGATAGAGTCTCTGAAGTTCTGGATTGTGGTTTGTTGATTTTCTTTTGCAGTTTTGCTGCTCCTGCAATGCCCTTCACTCCATCCTGGTGGGCATTGTATGTTACCCCCTGGCCAGAGACAAAAAGCTGTTAGAGTCTTGTGATAAAAGCACATTCAAAGGTAGATGTAATAAAAGTGGGAAACCACAGTGAGGGAGGGGTCTATCACCCATTTGCAAAATGGTTACTTTTTATCTGCCAGACTATATGCCCTCCTCTTCTGGTGAGATCACTCCCCCTCAGTAGTAAATGATCAGGAACGAAAGTCTGTGAACTTAATCAGATGTCTCATTACTTATTTGGGTCCTTGGTGGAGGCCTATTTTCCCTGCTGTAACATGGTCCCTTCTCTCCTTGTTTCTGGTGTGGCCCTCCTACCCCATCCCTCCTGTTCATAATCCTTGGAATTCCTGTCTCTAGGTGGGCTGGGTGGGTTTGGTACTAGGAGCCACCTATTAGGGAGTACATACGGCGCTTAATTTTCTGGGTCTGGGATACTTCACTTAATACAATTGTTTCTAATGACATCCATTTCCCGGCAAATTCCAGTAATTCATCATTTTTGATGGCTGAGTAGTACTCCATTGTATAGATGTACCACAGTTTCCTTATCCACTCGTCAACTGTTGGACATTTGGGCTGATTCCATGTCTTTGCTATTGTAAACAGTGCTGCTATGAACATGGTCGTGCTTGTGCTATCGAGGTGAACCTCTGCTGTATGGGGGGTTATTCCCAAAAGTGGAATAGCAGGGTCATATGGCATTTCAATCTTTAATTTCTTTAAGAATCTCCAGACGGCTCTCCAGAGTGGCTGTATGAGCCTGCATTCCCACCAGCAATGTAGGAGAGTTCCCCTCTCTCCACATCCTCTCCAGCATTTGTCGTTGTTTGTATTGTGAATTTTTGCCATCCTGACCGGGGTGAGATGATATCTCAGGGAAGTTTTGATTTGCATTTCCCTGATGGCTAAAGAAGTGGAGCATTTTTTCAGATATTTGTTAGACATTTTAATTTCATCCCTGGTAAAGTTTCTTTTAAGTTCCAGGGCCCATTTTTTAATTGGGCCATTGGTTTCCTTGGTGTTTAGTTTTCTAAGTTCTTTGTGCACTCTGGACAATAGAGCTCTATCAGATATGTGGTTAGTGAAGATTTTCTCCCATTCTGTGGGTTGCCTTTGAGCTCATGTGACAATCTCTCTATCTGAACAGAAGCTCTTTAATTTCACAAGATCCCAACTGTTGAGAGTTGGTAGCAGTGACTGTGCCATTGGATGTCTGTTTAGGAAGTGTTGGCCTAGCCCAATCAGCTCGAGGGAGTTCCCTATCATTTCAACTATGGTTTTTATAGTCTCTGGCCTGATATCAAGGTCCTTGATCCATTTGGAATTAAGTCTTGTACATGGTGACAAGTACGGGTCCAGCTTTAATCTTCTGCATGTGGAGATCCAGTTTTGGCAGCACCATTTGTTGAAGATGCTGTTCTTTTTCCATTGGATTCTTTGGGCCCCTTTGTCAAAGACCAAATGGCTGTAACTTTGTGGGCTTATATCTGGGTCTTCAATCCTTATCCATTGATCTGTGTGTCTATTTTGGAGCCAGTACCAGGCTGTCTTTACAACTATGGATTTGTAGTATAGACTAAGGTTTTGTATGGTTATACCTCCAGCTGTGTTTTTGTTACTCAGGATTGTTTTTGCTATCCTGGGTCTTTTGTGCCTCCATATGAACTTTGAGATTGTTTGGTCAACTTCTTTGAAGAATTGCTTTGGGATTTTGATTGGTATAGCATTGAATCTGTATATTGCCTTTGGTAGGATGGCCATTTTCACGATGTTGATTCTGCCAATCCAGGAACAAGGGAGGTCTTTCCACCTTCTGGTGTCTTCTGCTATTTCTTTCTTTAGGGTTTTAAAGTTTTCATTGTAAAGGTCTTTTACCTCCTTAGTTAGGTTTATACCAAGGTATTTCATTT
Organism: Typhlomys cinereus; assembly: GCA_023101885.1. NCBI lineage: Eukaryota > Metazoa > Chordata > Mammalia > Rodentia > Platacanthomyidae > Typhlomys > Typhlomys cinereus. Next base: position 1,509,757 of record JALPQD010000180.1, read on the forward strand.
TTTTAGGGGCTATAATAAATGGTATTGTTTCTCTCAAGGCTTTTTCACTTCTTTCATTCTGGGCATATAGGAAGGCCTCTGATTTTTGTCTTATGGCTTCAGCTTGTCTTATGGCTTTGTCTTATGGCTTCAGCTAAGACTTCAAGTACAATATTGAATAGAAGTGGTGAGAGTGGACAGCCTTGTCTAGTTCCTGATCAAAGTGGGAATGATTCCAATTGTTCCCCATTGAGCATAATCCTTGCTGTGGGCTTGTTGTATACAGCTTTTATTATATTGATAAAGGTTCCTTCCATTCCTACTGTCTCTAGCGTTTTGATCATAAAAGGCTGTTAGATCTTGTCAAAGGCTTTTTCTGCATCTATCGAGAGTATCATGTGGTCTTGGACTTTGGACTGATGAATTACATTTATTGATTTGCGTATGTTGAACCAACCTTGTGTGCCGGGGATGAAGCCTACTTGGTCCCCGTGAATGATCTTTTTAATATGTTTTTGAATCCGATTTGCTAAGACTTTGTTGAGAATCTTTGCGTCTGTGTTCATCAGGGAGATCGGCCTATAGTTTTCTTTTTAAGTGAATCTTTATTAGGTTTTGGGATTAAAACGATATTAGCTTCATAGAAGGAATTTGGTAGTGTTCCTTCCTTTGCTATTTGATGGAACAGTTTAAGGAATATTGGTGTTATTAACTCCTTAAATGTCTGGTAGAACTCTGTGCTGAATCCATCTGGTCCAGGACATTTTTTGGTGGGAAGATGCGAGATTACTTCCTCAATTTCCTTATATGTTATAGGACTATTTAAATAATTCACAACTTCCTGATTCAATTTAGGTAAGTTGTGTTTACTTAGAAATTCATCCATCTCTTTTGTGTTGTCAAACTTCACAGAGTATAACTTTTTGAAATATGATGTTATAATTATCTGGATTTCTTGGGTATCAGTAGTGATAACTCCATGTTCATTTCTAATTTTGTTAATTTGGGTTTTCTCTCTCTTGCTTTTGGTTAGTTTAGCTAGGGGTGTATCAATCTTGTTGATTTTTTCAAAGAACCAGCTTTTTGATTGGTTGATTTTTTCTATCGTTTTCTTAGTCTCGATTTCAGATATTTCTCCCCTTATTTTGCTAATCTCTTCTCTTCTACTGCTTTTGGGATCTGATTGTTCTAGTTTCTCTAAAGCTTTAAGCTGCATTGTTAAGTTGTTTATTTCTGATGTTTCCATTTTTTTGACGTGGGCATTAAGAGCTATGAACTTACCTCTTAGAACAGCTTTCATTGTGTCCCAGAGATTTTGGTAAGTTGTATTTTCATTATCATTCACTTTCAGGAAATCTTGAATTTCCTTTTTAATTTCTTCCTGAATCCAGTTCTCATTCAGCATCATAGTGTTAAGTTTCCAGGAGTTAGTGTATTTTCTCTTGTTTGATGTGTTGTGGATGTCCAGCTTTAGGCCGTGGTGCAGACCCATTTTTTAATTGGGCAATTTATCTCCTTGTTGTTTAGTTTTTTAAGTTCTTTGTAAACTATGGATAAGAGAGCTCTATCAGATATGTGGTTAGCAAAGATTTTCTCCCATTCTGTGAGTTGCCTTTTTGGTAGATTTACAGTCTCCTTATCTGAACAGAAGCTGTTTAATTTCATAAGATCCTGTTTGTTGAGTGTTTGTTTTAGTGCTTGTGCTATTGGATGTCTGTTTAGGAGCTGTTGGCCCAGCCCAATCAGCTCGAGGGCTTTCCCTACCCTTTCAACTAGAGTTTTTATAGTATCTGGCCTAATATTGAGGTCCTCGATCCATTTGGAATTAATTTTTGTGCATGGTGACACATACGGGTCCAGTTTTAATCTCCTGCATGTGGACATCCAATTTTGCCAGCACCATTTGTTGAAGATGCTAAGAACAGTAATTTTTATTCCATTTGATAGACATTTATATGAAATTCAAGAAGTAGTAGGACTATAAGTATTTGACAATCAACTCTGTAAGGAAGAAAAAAGTGCCTTCATTTCACCATTTGCTGATTTACACAGTATAAAGATTCCCACCCATAATTTATTCTGTGTGTCACTGAATTCAGTTAGGAAAAGAAGCTAAAAATTAGCTCTGTGTCTAAGTATGACTTGTCTTCAGATCATACTGGAAGATCACCTGAGAAGATCAAAAGGGAAGCACTATTAATGACAAAACTTTTCAAAATAAAATACATTTTCACTTATACATAGTTATGCAAATAGAAGCCTTGAAGCAAAGATTTCTCAAAATAAGTTATTCTAAAATTAAACACTGTCCTATTCAGAACTTTCTTCATTAGTATCAAGATAAGAAAACAATTGCAATCCTGTATTTACTGAATATACTTCTATATAAGGATGTGCACTACCTTTTGCACCCTAAACCCGCTCCGCCGGTCGGGACGCGCGCGCGCGGTCCAGCCGGGCGTCCACGCCGCGCCCTAGCTGGTGAGTAACCCCGCCCCCCCGCGCACAGCCCACCAGGACCCCCAGGTCGGCCCACAGGGACCCGGCTCCGACTCCCACCATCCAGCCGGAGCCACGCGCGGGACCCAGGGACCAGGAGGACCTCCCCCTGCGCCCGGGCCCCACCCCAGCTGCCCTCGCGTTAAATAGCTCCACGCCCTCGCCCCCACCCCCCCTTTTGCACCCTAAACCCGCTCCGCCGGTCGGGACGCGCACGCGCGGTCCAGCCGGGCGTCCACGCCGCGCCCTAGCTGGTGAGTACCCCCCCCCCCGCACCGCCCACCAGGACCCCCAGGTCGGCCCACAGGGACCCGGCTCCGACTCCCACCATCCAGCCGGAGCCCCGCGCGGGACCCAGGGACCAGGAGGACCTCCCCCTGCGCACGGGCCCCGCCCCAGCTGCCCTCGGGTTAAATAGCTCCACGCCATCGCCCCCATCCCCCCTTTTGCACCCTAAACCCGCTCCGCCAGTCGGGACGGGCGCACGCGGTCCAGCCGGGCGTCCACGCCGCACCCTAGCTGGTAAGTAACCCAGCCCCCCCCCCCCCCCCCCCCCCCCCCCCCCCCCCCCCCGCGCACCGCCCACCAGGACCCCCAGGTCGGCCCACAGGGACCCGGCTCCGACTCCCACCATCCAGCCGGAGCCGCGCGCCGGACCCAGGGACCAGGAGGACCTCCCCCTGCGTCCGAGCCCCGCCCCAGCTGCCCTCGGGTTAAATAGCTCCAAGCGGTCGCCCCCATCCCCCCTTTGCACCCCGCCCCGCTCCACCGGTCGGGACGCACGCGTGGTCCAGCCGGGCCTCACCCCACGACCTAGGTAAGTCTCCGCCAGCCCCGCCCACCAGGACCACAGGCCAAATAATTCAATTTAGTGAAATTGAGAGATCTTAAGAGTTAAAATGACAATGCCAAAGTCAAAGTGCAAATCCATGAGAAGCAACAATCAAGTAAACAAATTTCCCACTGAAGAAATTAATCCCATAATGTTAGACTCCAACAAGAACAAACCCATGGAAAAAGGCCAAGAAAGCCCCACCCAGGATAAAGACTTTCAAAATATGATCATTACCATGTTCAATACTATGAAAGAGGAAATCAGGGAGGAATTAAATAATCGAATCAATCGCTTTGAAGAGGAACACAACAGACATCTGGAGGAGTTGAGAAAAACAGTGCAAGAAACAAAAAGTGGCATAGAGCAGTTAAAACAAACTCAAGCAGAGTTTAAAACTAAGCTAAAAGACAAGTTATCTTCAACCCAGAACGCCACAGAGAGTCTTACCAACAGAACTAACGAAGCAGAAAACAGAATTTCAGACATTGAAGATAAAGTGGGAGTACTAACCAGCTCAATGGAAGAGGTTGTTAAAGCCAAAAAGATACTTGAGAGAAATATCCAAGAGATATGGGACACCCTGAAGAAGCCTAACATGCGTATTCATGGAATACCAGAGCAAAAATCTCAAAATACCACCCCTGAGGAAATTTTTCAAACGATCATCAAGGAAAACTTTCCTCATCTAAAAAAAGAGAGGCCCATCCATATACAAGAGGCATTCTGCACCCCAAACAGATATGACCAAAATAGAAGCACGCCGCGGCAAATAATAGTTAAAACACTCCACATTCAAGATAAAGAACTGGTGCTGAGAGCTTCAAGGGAGAAAAAACAAGTCACTTTTAAAGGTAAACCTATTAAAATAGCAAATGACTTCTCAGTCGAAACAGTAAAAGCAAGAAGAGCTTGGAGAGACATACTTCAAGTATTGAATGAGCAAAAATGTCAACCCAGGCTGATTTACCCTGCAAAACTATCAGTCATGATCGAGGGAGAAAGAAAAATTTTCCAGCACAAAGACAACTTTAAGGGATACATGTCCACCAAACCAGGCCTTCAAAAAATGCTAGAAATGATACTCAAGCGTGAAGAAAAAAACAGGCATATCCAGGAGAACAGAAGGCAGTATAACATCATTAAAAAAGAAGCAATATACTTATAAAAGCTACTAAACATAATAAATGTCTGGAATTAAAAATAGTTTCTCCATTATAACACTAAATGTTAATGGAATTAATTCACCGATCAAGAGACACAGATTACAAACATGGATTAAAAATCACAATCCATCAATCTGCTGCCTGCAGGAAACCCATCTCACCACAAAAGATAGGCACGCTCTAAAAATAAAAGGTTGGTCAACAATTCTACAAGCTAATGGAAGCAGAAAACAGGCAGGGGTAGCCATTATGCTATCAGACAAAGTGGATTTCAAACCAAAGAAAATTATAAGAGACACGGATGGATACTACATTTTAGTCACAGGCACAATTCACCAGGAAGACCTCACAATCCTGAACATATATGCACCCAATACGGGCCCCTCCACATTCATTAAGAGAACCCTACAGCGTCTAAAGCAAGAAATCAATCCCCAAACAATAATTCTTGGGGACTTCAACACCGCCCTGTCAACATGGGATAGATCAATAAAAGCTGTATACAACAAGCCCACAGCAAGGATTATGCTCAATGGGGAACAATTGGAAGCATTCCCACTTCGATCAGGAACTAGACAAGGCTGTCCACTCTCACCACTTCTATTCAATATTGTACTTGAAGTCTTAGCTGAAGCCATAAGACAAGAAAGGGACATAAGAGGGATTCAAATCGGCAAGGAAGAAGTCAAGCTATCCCCATTTGCAGATGACATGATCTTATACCTGAGGGATCCCTAAAACTCCACCAGGAAGCTCCTGGAACTAATTGAGAAGTTCAGCAGGGTGGCAGGATACAAAATAAATGTGCAAAAATCAGAGGCCTTCCTATATGCCCAGAATGAAAGAAGTGAAAAAGCCTTGAGAGAAACCATACCATTTACTATAACCCCTAAAAAAATGAAATACCTTGGTATAAACCTAACTAAGGAGGTAAAAGACCTTTACAATGAAAACTTTAAAACCCTAAAGAAAGAAATAGCAGAAGACACCAGAAGGTGGAAAGACCTCCCTTGTTCCTGGATTGGCAGAATCAACATTGTAAAAATGACCATCCTACCAAAGGCAATATACAGATTCAATGCTATACCAATCAAAATCCCAAAGCAATTCTTCAAAGAAGTTGACCAAACAATCTCAAAGTTCATATGGAGGCACAAAAGACCCAGGATAGCAAAAACAATCCTGAGTAACAAAAACACAGCTGGAGGTATTACCATACCAAACCTAAGTCTATACTACAAATCCATAGTTATAAAGACAGCCTGGTACTGGCTCCAAAATAGACACACAGATCAATGGATAAGGATTGAAGACCCAGATATAAGCCCACAAAGTTACAGCCATTTGGTCTTTGACAAAGGCGCCCAAAGAATCCAATGGAAAAAGGACAGCATCTTCAACAAATGGTGCTGGCAAAACTGGATCTCCACATGCAGAAGATTAAAGCTGGACCCGTACTTGTCACCATGTACAAGACTTAATTCCAAATGGATCAAGGACCTTGATATCAGGCCAGAGACTATAAAAACCATAGTTGAAAGGATAGGGAACGCCCTCAAGCTGATTGGGCTAGGCCAACACTTCCTAAACAGACATCCAATGGCACAGTCACTGCTACCAACTCTCAACAGTTGGGATCTTGTGAAATTAAAGAGCTTCTGTTCAGATAGAGAGATTGTCACATGAGCTCAAAGGCAACCCACAGAATGGGAGAAAATCTTCACTAACCACATATCTGACAGAGCTCTACTGTCCAGAGTGCACAAAGAACTTAGAAAATTAAACACCAAGGAAACCAATGGCCCAATTAAAAAATGGGCCCTGGAACTTCAAAGAAACTTTACCATGGATGAAATTAAAATGTCTAACAATTATCTTAAAAAATGCTCCACTTCCTTCACCATCAGGGAAATGCAAATCAAAACTTCCCTGAGATATCATCTCACCCCGGTCAGGATGGCAAAAATCCACAATACAAACAACGACAAATGCTGGAGAGGATGTGGAGAGAGGGGAACTCTCCTACATTGTTGGTGGGAATGCAGGCTCATACAGCCACTCTGGCGAGCCGTCTGGAGAGTCTTAAAGAAATTAAAGATTGAAATGCCATATGACCCTGCTATCCCACTTTTGGGAATAACCCCCCATGCAGCAGAGGTTCGCCTCGATAGCACAAGCTCGACCATGTTCATAGCAGCACTGTTTACAATAGCAAAGTCATGGAATCAACCTAAATGTCCAACAGTTGACGAGTGGATAAGGAAACTGTGGTACATCTATACAATGGAGTACTACTCAGCCATCAAAAATGATGAATTACTGGAATTTGCCGGGAAATGGATGTCATTAGAAAGAATTATATTAAGTGAAGTATCCCAAACCCAGAAAATTAAGCGACGAATGTACTCCCTAATAGGTGGCTCCTAGTACCAAACTCACCCAGCCCACATTGAGACACTCAAAAGTAAACCTATGTAACACAGTAATTGCAAGGATTATGAACAAGAGAGATGGGTTAGGAGGGCCACACCGGAAACAAGGAGAGAGGAGACCATGTTACAGCAGAGAAAATAGGCCTCCATCAAGGTCTGCAAGTAAGTAATGAGAAACCTGGTTAAGTTCACAGACGTTCTTTCCTGATCTCACCAGAAGGGGAGGGCATATAGTCTAGCAGATAAAAAGTAATCATTTTGCAAATGGGTGATGGACCCCTCCCTCAGTGAGGTTTCCTACTCTTATTACATCTACCCTTGAATGTGCTATTACAACAAGAGTCCAGTTTAACAGCTTTTTGTCTCTGGCCAGGGGGTGACATACAGTGCCCAGCAGAATGGAGTGAAGGGAATTGCAGGAGCAGCAAAACTGCAAAAGAAAATCAACAAACCACAATCCAGAACTTCAGAGACTCTATATCAATCACATAGAACTAGGACAGCCTAATCTCTCCCCATCCTGGGGCTCAGGGACATTTGCGGAAGAGGGGGCGGTAAGATTGTAAGAGCAAAAGGATGGGAGGAGCAACGATTTGCAAGATTCTCAACAATAGTTGGGGCCAAAGCAATCATAATGGGACTTTGCATTCCCTGCGCAATGTCCAGCACACTGTTGCCCTCATAAAGTCTAGCATTTGTTAAGGGCACCGAGACCCCTGGAGGCAAGGGATTGATAGCCATAGTAGTGATCTTATGCTTAAGGGGAACAAGAGAAAGGGCTTATGGAAATGCCACTGGGTCCTTATATGTCATCGGAGAGGAGGACCCAGTGGAGAGTTAGGCGTACACAATAAAGGACTCTCTGGGAACTGGGGGGGGAGGCACTGGGGGAAGGGGAGGGGGAGGAGGGGGGAGGGAGGGAACTGGTAAAAAATTTTAAAATGTATAATTAAATTTTTAATAAAAAAGAAATGGGTCTGGGAACTCAAAAGAAACTTTTCCATGGATGAAATTGAAATGTCTAGCAAATATCTTTAAAAATGTTCCACATCCTTAGCCATCAGGGAAATGCAAATCAAAACTTCCCTGAAATACCATCTCACCCAGGTCAGGATGGCAAAAATCCACAATACAAACACCAAATGCTGTAAAGGAAGTGGAGAGAAGGGAACTCTACTACATTGTTAGTGGGAATGCAGGTTTATACAACCACTCTGGTGATCAGTTTGGCGATTTTTTAAAAAGTTAAAGATTGAAATTCCATATGACCCTTCTATTCCACTTCTGAGAATAATCCCACATAAGGCAAAAATTCACCTCAATGACACAAGCACAACCATGTTCATAGCAGCACTATTTATAATAGCAAAGTCATGGAATCAACCCAAATGCCCAACAGTTGAAGAGTGGATAAGGAAAACGTGGTACATTTTTATACAATGGAATTCTGCTCAGCCATCAAAAAAGATGAATTAATGAAATTTGCCGGGAAATGGATGGAATTAGAAAAAGATTATATTGAGTGACGTATCACAGACAGGGAAAGTTAAGCACCGTATATACTCCCTAATAGGTGGATCTTAGTACCAAACCCAGTTAATGACATATTCAAAGATAAATCTCTGTAATACCTACAGTAATTGCAAAGATTACAAACAGGAGGTAAGGGGAAGAAGGGCCCCCCAGAAATAAGGAGAAAAGGGATCATGCTTCAGTAGAGAAAATAAGTCACCATCAAGTATTGCAAGTAAGTAGTGAGATGTCTGGTAAAGCTCACTCTCACTTTCCTTCCTGGGCACTTGTGACTAAGGGGGTTCGATCTCACCAGTCAGGAAGGGTATAGAGACTCTCAGATAGTAACCATGCTGCAAATGGAAGACTGACCTTCCCCCCCCCTCCACACTGTGGTCTCCTACTCCTGTTTCCATCTACCTTTGAATCTCCTCTTATAGTAACATCTTAATTTAAACAGCCTTTTATCTTTGGTTAGGAGGTGATCTCCAATACCAATCAGGATGGAGCCAAGAGTGGTGCGGGAACAACAAACTGAAAACAACAACAAACCATAATTCAGAACACTGAAGACCCTACATTAATCACCTGGAACCAGAGCAGCCAAATCTCTCCCCAACCTAAAGCTCAGAGAAACTTGCGGAAGAGGGGGCAGCAAGATTATAAGAGCCTAAAGATGGGAAGGACCAACAATATGCAAGATGGTCCACACAAGTTAGAGCCACAGTAGTCATAATCAGATTTTTCATGACCTGCGCAATGACTGACATGTCAACGACCCCTCAAAGTCTAGCATGGATCACAGGCATTAGGATCCTTAGAGGCAAGGGATTAACAGTCATAATAGTGGTCCCATACTGAAGGGGAGCTCAAAAAAGGGCTCTGGACAATGCCACTGAGTTCTCACACCTAACTAGAGTGGAGGACTCAGAGAGAAGTTTGGAATTTACACAAAAGGATGCTGCAGGAAATGGGAGGGGGGAAGGGGAGACAGTGGAAGAAGGGGAGGGAGCGGAGTGAAAGGAAGGGGAAAAGGGCGGCAGGGTGCAAGGGGGGAAGATTGGAGGGAGAGAGGGGACCGGGGTACCAATTGAGCTTGTATGATGGGGGAAAAATAAATAATTATAAAATTTTAAAAAAATTACTGTTCTTGCAAGGGACCCATGTATTTTAATCTATCATATAGTACATGAATATATGAAATGTATTTCAGATACTTCACACAACTTTCCAATAGTATTTCTAAGGCATGTTTGACATATCATTCATTTCACTTGTTAAATGTGGACATATATTTTCCAAATATTCTCAGAAATGGGCTTCAATCATAACTAATTCATAATGACTACATTATGCCAAAAAATAAACCCTATCCCTTCTAGCAACCATTCCCACCACTTCCCAACTCCTAACCTTTAGCAACTACTAATCTACATTCTACCTCTGTTATGTATCTATTCTGCACATTTCATGAAAATTATCACAAAATATGTGATCTTCTGTCACTAAATTATCCATTGCATAATGTTTAAGGTTTATTGATGTAGAAAAATATTATCACCATTGTATTCCTTTGTATTAACCTATTACATATATCACATTCTGTTTATTTTGTGAACATTCTTTCTACCTTGGGGCTAAATTAGGGAACACTCTCTTTTACATATATTTTACATTGAGTTTTTGTGTAGATATGCATTTTTCCATTATCTAAATATGTTGCTAGAAATAGAATTGCTGTCTTGTAACTCTTTATCAAACATTCCAAGGACTGTATTCTAAAGCTGATAGAACATTTTATATTTTTATGAGCAACATATAACAGTTCCACTTTCTCAACATCCTGACCAATACTTGTCAGTACCAGTACCTTTTATTATAGCTACCACAGTGTGTGTTATTATTTCATTGTTATCATTTCTATTTCTGTAATGATCAATGTGGCTGAACATATTTTCATCTGTTTAATGATTATTTGGGTACTTTGCAGAAATATTTACAGAGATATTTTTGCCTATCTTAAAATTGCTTTTTCATTATTTGTATACTCTGGACACAAGTTTCTTATCAGGTACAAAATAATATGTCTCCCATTATGCGTATCTTTTCACTTCAATAATGGTATTGTTTGAATTATGTCATTTTTTTAAAGCTTTCATTTATACTGCTCATCACATACAACATGGAAATTATTGAGAATGTCTTACCCGAACTATTTCACAATCAACATTTAATTCTGTTGCAACAGCTTCTATCTTCTCCCGGCAAACAGAGCCCAGGCTGGTCATACCATTGTCCCAGTACTTCTTAAGTGTAGCTAAGTCTCGGTCACTGAACTGAGTACGGTCCTGTAGCTGAAAAATACATTTTTAAAATTAGTATACGACCAGAGGGATGTCTCAGGGGTTAAGCCTCTGCCTTGCAAGCAGAAGATCCTGAGTTCAAATACAGATCCCACATAAAAATGCCAGGCAGACATGGCAGCGACCTGTACTTCTGGTCCTGGAAGGCAAAGCCTGGGAAATACCAGAGTAAAGTAAACAGGAGGTTGAAGCAATCCAGGGTGATTCCTGAAGTCATCCTTGGGCCTCCACAGGCACACACAGTGCCCTCTGATATACACAGACATACACATATAGAGACATATACAAATACACATAAAAATAATTAAAAATTTAGCATCAGTGAAGGAAGCAATGTTATCGAAAGTATTGACAAGGTGAATATTACCTAATTAAGTTCCACATAAGATGTTGCCACATATGATATTATAATAGTGATCCTATGCTTTAGCTTAGGCAGGAGTGCTATTCTAAGGAGAGACACATATACCTTTTCCTTCAGTTACCAAACCACTACTTTTTTTAAATTTACAGAATTGCTTGTTTAAGGAAAATGTAGGAATCAAGATCAGAAGCTGACTTCTCCAGAAAAGAAATAAAGGCTGACATTTTCTGCCTGTCAAAGTACTGAATGGATTTACTGACAAAGAAACCTTACAGGCCTGGAATAAGTGGATATCCTACTTAGGCTGTTTGAGAACAGCCATGCTGGAAATGGCTCTGAAGGTCTTGGAAGGTCATCCATCCACTGCTGGGATTACCATGAAGGAACACACCCTTTGCCAACTTCCCCCAACCCTCTATTCAGAGAAGGATATGGAGATTAGTTCTCCATTACAGATAAGCCCTACCATGGGGTGGGTACAAGATCAACTGGGGTGGGCCCCAATATGAACAGACCAATGAGATTTAGAGGACCAAAAGTTACAGTTGGTTTTGCTGAAACGAGCTAACCAATGAAGAATTCATGTCTGGAGACCATGAGTTCTTTTCCAGCTCCTTGCTGAGTTCTCCAGGGCTCTCTTGCCCCTCACGGATTCACATCCATGAGTTCCATTCTTTCCTCTAATAACTCTGCCTTACTTCTCTATGCATGTTCTGGTTTCAATATTTGACTTGCAAATACAAGAACCCAGAGACATAAAGACCCAAGAGAGTGACCCCTGAACATTTGATGAGCCATCCAGGAGCTTTCATCAAGATAGCTTTTACTGAACCCCATTGAGATGCCAGTGAACCGTGCTGTGGACCATACTGTGGAGCTAGCATGTACTTTGGGTAAAGGCCTACGTTGCCCTACCAAACAAAATTGGCAGGTCATGAGAGGAACTTTCAAAAGCTTGGTGTTCTGTGGCCCTTGGGGCCTATGGCATTGGGTGTGAGATGCAGCATGGGCTGCAGCTCTTCAGCGTCTGCTTCCAGGCGAAAAACATGAAGTCCCTTTAAGATGGGCTTGATGAAGGGGAGCAGGCCATGAGGATATGGAACTATTTCTTTAATGTGGGTGTTGGGACCTTTTCCCTGGGAACCCTTGAGGCGTTTCCACTATAAATAAGGACAGTCACACTAGGCATGGGACAATTATGTAGGGAAATTTTGGTAACCAGTTCCCCTGCAGCCCCAGACATGGAAGGACAGCATCTTTCTAAAGCTAAGAGGCTAGCTATTGCCTTACCAGAGAGCATACCCAAGACACTAAGGATCCACCCTTAGCTGTATTCCTCACTTATTGGTCCCAAGGCACAGGAGAAAATATGGGCCGTAGTACATTTGTTTTGAATCAGAATTTTTTTGCTTTTGCTTTTCTTCTTCTAGTCTAGCAATTTCAGACAGTTCCTACAGATCCTTAGAATTGTCTATTTTGTCATGGTGGTGCAATGTGCTCTGATAAAATTATATTTTGTTAACATGAAACAACAAACAGGTTAATTTTTTAGAAATATATTAATTTTTTATTATTTATTCAATTGTGTGTGTATGAGTGTGTGTGCGTGCGTGTATGTATGATGGATGTGTGTGTAGAACCATGGACGAATTCGGGAACCACCATGGACCGCCTCCACCTCTTCCCTGTTTACTCTGCCCGGGGATTCACAGGCTCCGCCCTACCAGGACCAGAAACGCAGGCCGTCCCAAATTCCGCCCGGCTTCTATACGTGGGGTCTAGGATCAGAACTCAGGACCTTCCGTTTGCAAGGAAGAGGCTTAACCCCTGAACCACCTCTCCAGCCCCAACAAACAGGTTGATTTGTACCAGTTTTTTTTTTTTTTTTTTTGGTTTTGTTTCTGTTCTGTTTCCCCTTCCTCACTCCTTGATTTGTGAATTCCTGCCAGAATTTAGAGTATTATGGACTTTCAGTTCTCTTGAAATTAAGTGCCTTCATTTATTTTATCCCTTGGACAAATGATGGTTTTCTAACTTAAAGTACATTTGAAAAGGCAGTCACTTGTGTTTTGGATTTCTGTATTAGGAAACTGCTTTTTTTTTTTTTTCAACTTGGTTACTTGGTTGCTTTGTTCTTTGTCAAGGATCTTTGAATGAATTGGGATCTAAAAACATCCAGAGGGTATCTTGTCAGTAACTCCTCACAGCAATGAAATCTGTTAAATTTTTTCATGTAGACTGTATGGAAATAAACAGAAGAGTGCTTTTTTTTTTCTCTCTTAAAGCCATGTACTACCATTGGGAGGGGCTCTTTCTTTTTTCTTCTTGGCCAGACCATGAACATGCCTAAGCATGATGCTCACAATCCTCATAGCACAGACAAGACTTAAGGTTTTTTCCTAGGTACTTGTCACTAGGGGAAAATCTCCTAGCACCATTGTAGCACTGATAGTTCCTATGAACCCTCAGGCGCTGTCCTCCATACTAAAAGGCTTTTCTCTTTGGCTGTTCTCCTGGTTCTGAGAGATTATCCTTAAACTACTCTCTAAGCTGTGGACATCAGTAAGCCATACTCTATCTGACACTAAAGAGGGGAACTCACATACACAGTGTTTCTCCCCCAATTTTCTAGGTTCTAGGCACCAGTAAGATAGCATTAAGTCTGGCTCTGGAAGAGAGCATGTATAAAGAAATGTTTCCCATATTAGCTTCCATCTAAGTCCATGCCTTGGTAAGTGCAATAAGTCCAACTATGGGAGGAACCACTCTTGTATATGGCTCCCTGATTTAGAAAACTCACAGTGCAGGTACTTAAGGAGTGCTCTGTTTTCAGATGGGAACTTAGAGGAATCCTTGAAGGAATTCTATCGAATACAATTGAAAGTCTTTTTGATCCTACAAGCCTTAAGAAAAACACTAGCCTCAGGAAAGTTTGGACATGGAGAAAGATGGCCCCTGGAGGAAAACATTATCTCCTCTTCCCTCGTCCAACTCAATTCTTTTAATCTTTCTATTCTTCCTTACAGGCTCTGCTAAATTCTACTGGCCTCTGGGCCTGATTCCCTCATTCTGCAGGAAGACTTCTCTCTAAAACCAACCCCTCTAAACTATAAAACCTTAACAATGGTAACCAAAAGGCTTAATCTTCAAAATATGAAGACAGAAATACATACTCTTTGTTGCTTCAATGTTTTTCATAGTTATGTCCTGTGTCTTGTCATCTGCTGGCCTGCTATTGCATGTGCCTCTAAGAGTCATATAAGTATCGTCTGTCTGAATTGCATCATGTTAAATATATCCATGTATAGAGTTTTGTAATTTCTCTTGACATGTTTTAAAGGCAAAGGTTTTGTAAAAGTTATTTTCAAGTTCTAATAATTATTTATCGCAGGAGTAATATGTCGCTAGTAATTGAAGTAATTAATAACTGGATCAATGCTGCATTTGATTCTAACTTACTGAGTTTAACTAATACCAAATTTTGTTTTTAATGATAAGGTGTTCCTAAACGTTAATCTGCTTTTGATAATGTTTTCAAAACTCTATTTCCAAAATTGATCAATTATATAGAGTCTTGTTAGATTGTGTCATAAATTAATAACTAATTTGAAAATTGTTGCTAATGAATTATAAGTCCTTGTCTGCAGGAAACACCTGCCAAATGGCATTTATTTTGATTACTTTAGAAGTGTTTAGACTTCTGGTCTATGTATTTTAAGGTGTTTTGTTTGAATTTCATGTAATCTAATATGTATGTCTAACAACTATGTGTATTTGTGTTTCAAGATAACAAAATTGTGTCCATTTTTATTTTTTCATTTTTATTGTACACTAATATTCCCATTTTGGGTTTTGTGGGGGAGCTTACATGTTCATTAAAATACATGTGCACACTTAAAAATGAAGAATTTTAGTAACATTGAAAGGCCTAAGTATGTACTGACTTAAATATTTTATCTTGCTTGGTCTTGATTTTAATGAAACTACAGAAAAAGATGTCATTTGTGTTCCTACCAAGGTTCTGATAACATCCTCCAGTCAATATTCTAGCATCATTTTTGTAATTGCATTAAAAAAATTTCCATGTGTTCCCAGAGTAGCAAAGCCACTATGGATATTGGTTAATAAAAGCTGCTCATTCCTCTGACTTCTTTTATGGAATCTTGTCCCAGCAGATCTAGCAACCGAGTAAATGCAAGTATTTTCTGAGAAATTCGTTGGAATTTCCTCATTCTCCTTGTGCTAAGATATATGGATTCCCTTTCTGAGATGAGGCCAACAACTTCTTTGCTCCAATCTGCTTTTCTAACTACATGGACTCCATGTGTACTCCCACATTCTATTACATACAACCTTGTTAATCTAGTTCAGATGTAATGATTTCTGAATGCTCTTACTGACATGTAATAAGCTTATTCTCCTAATTTTTAGATGTTATTTCATATAATGTGCCTATAGAGTTATAAGGAAAACTTAAAAAACTCTCCTGTAACCACATGCTGCTAATTTATTCAATAATTTAAAGTGTCTTGGTATCTACTTAGATATGCACCTCTAATCCAGACAAAGGTAACTTTTTTACTAACTTGTGTTATAAGTCATCTATACATTTGGCTCTAAAATATACTTACAGTACTAAAATTGAATGTAAAAAATTTATAAATATAACATTATAGTTAAGTTTATATTAAATTTTCTTTACAAAATGGCAACTTAAAAGACAAGCATAAACAACTTGGTCTGCTTAGCCTTATCAATAGTCATGTTAGGCTTCATATTCTAAGTCAAAAGTTTTCTGCCATATTTATATTATAAGGGTAATGTATTTTAAAGGTACAAATTTTAAAGATTACTTAATGTTGGAGCAAATAAATAATTTGATATTCTAAGATAATTAACAAATAATAAGCCCGGACAAGAGCTATAAATTTTTAGATTTCAAAGTATACATTTATAAACCCTTGTGTGAGTGTTTGGCTGGTGGTCTGAGGTGGGAGACCTATAACACCTCAGTGCTTTAATCTATAGCCCCATGGTGAGGTCCTTAAGATCTCTTCATAATCACAGGGTTTGAGTGGGTTTGATTTGTGGTTATGTGGTGATGGCATATGTGAATCATCTCTCGTGGAGGGAATTTTGACCCTAATTTGTCTGTGTCAGATAGTGGGAGTCAGTTTTGGGCTTCATGCCTTGTTAGTTAAAGGAAGGAAATTCCTAGAGGCATTCTTCTGGGATGATAGACATACATCAGTCTAAATAGAGTAGAGAACTTGGGAACTGATATCTCAGGACATTTCAATAATGGGTGGACCATGCACTCTGTATCCCTTTAGCACTGCTGGGGGGAGCCCTCTTCCATCAGGTGCTGTCAGCATTGGCCAGGAAGGTTGACCACCAGGTTTTCAGCACTAGCTGACCAGACTAATTGTTATGTTTATGGCACTGACAGGGGAGGTCAGTTTCTGGGTTTAAGCCACTGGCTCTCCAGGTCAACCACAGGTTTTATGGTACTAGCAGGGCCTTGTCAATCCATTCACTGTACCTCAAATCCAAGGCCTCTATATTCTAGCTAAGGAGAGGTTTCCCCATCCTAAATTGGGACTAATTGGAGAATGTTTAATCCTACTAACCTGAAAAAGAGCCAACTTGCATTAGTGTGTTCTCAGACATGACCTCTGTACATCTTAGAACTAAATGTATTCTGCAGCTTGGCAAGCAAATGGCAGGAAGTTACCTACATTAAATTTTCATTTATGTAAGATACCATAGATGTTCCTGCCAAAAGTAACAGCTAGAAGTTCCAAAGAAAACTTTGTCTCTGAACAGAGATGTCCCCAGTAGAGATGCTCCCAATAGAGAGACAGGAATTTCATCTCACCTATCCAGGGCTTTCCACCTCAGCCAAACCCCTTTCCCTGAGACTAAGCGTGGCCCCAGCATTAGTCCTTCTTCTTCAAGAAATTCCAGGTATATTTGGGTCAAGTCAGGTTTATGTTCCCTGTTCTTTACAAGACCTACCCTAAATTAAATAGGACTTAGGGAGTTTCTAGGAAGCTAGATAAATACAAAGATGTTTTTCAAACTGAAAGAGAAGAAAGAAAAAGAACTAGAAAAAAAGAAATCAAAGCTCGATACTGGCATAAGGGATGGAATAATAATACTAACAGGCACAGCTAAGCAGACAACCTGAAATGCCAACAGGGAATGTTAAAAAAATGCTTTAAATGCAACAGAAAAAAATTTTCCTATGCACAATAAACCTCCAAAAGCCCCAAATCCTGATTTTAGGAATCCCCATTAGAGGAAGGATTGCCCCCTGAACCCTAAGGCTCAGGGTTCAAGCCCCTCTGAAGGGGACAAATGACAAGGCCTGAAGTTCTTGGATTCCACAAGATGGGAGAAAGAAGTTTGCCCTGCTGATACCCAGCAAAGGAGAGTCCAAATATCAGATTGATATAACATCTCAAGAACCTTGGGTTAACACGCAAGTGGAAGGTCAATTAGGACTGTTAGGATCAACGGAGAGACAGATTTAGCAAAGTAACTATTGAAGTTCCTTGTATACTTAGTGGTATGGTCTTTAGGTATTAATTTGTTTCTATGCCCAAACATCTTAAGTTTAGACTTAAGGTAATATTTTAGTGCTGTTATAAAGTTGTCCACATTATGGTTCATCAGGCTATTCTGGAGGAAATTTTAATACAAGCTCCATCTTAGGTATGAGCTCATCCCAAAATATGAGTCAAGCCATAACAGCCTCCCCAGAAAAAAAATTTTCCATGTTGGAAACAGTGGCCCCTATAATAAGGAACTAGAGCAAGATGAATTCACACTCTAAACAACTTGAAATTTAAAAGATGTATTCTTTTGCATTTCTTTGGTCCCAGAAAATCAATATTTCTGTGCTTTTTAAGAATCCAGAAGGGAGCCCCTTCCCCTCCACTCCCCCGCCCCGGACGCCCGCGCCCAGTCCAGCCAGGCCTCACAGCACCTCGACCCAGGTAAGCTCGGTCTCCGCCCACCCCCAGAGCCCAGGCCAAATAATTTTGTTTAGTGAAAAACGCACAGAAATTAAAAGATCTTAAGAGTTAAAACGACAATGCCAAAGTCTAAGTGCAAATCCATGAGAAACAACACTCAAGTAAACAAATCTCCCACTGAAGGAATTAATCCCATAATGTTAGACTCCAACCAGAACAAACCCATGGAAAATGGCCAAGAAAGCCTGACCCAGTTTAACGACCTTCAAAATATGATCATTACCATGTTCAATACTATGAAAGAGGAAATCAGGGAGGAATTACATAATCGAATCAATCGCTTTGAGGAGGAACACAACAGACACATGGAGGAGTTGAGAAAAACAGTGCAAGAATCAAAAACTGGCATACAGCAGTTAAAGCAGACTCAAGCAGAGTTTAAAACTGAGCTAAAAGACAAGTTATCTTCAACCCAGAACTCCACAGAGAGTCTTATCAGCAGAACTAACAAAGCAGAAAACAGAATTTCAGATCTTGAAGATAAAGTGGGAGTATGAACCAGCTCAATGGAAGAGGTTGTTAAAGCCAAAAGATGCTTCAGAGAAATATCCAGGAGATATGGGACACCCTGAAGAAGCCTAACATGTGTATTCATGGAATACCAGACCAAGAATCTCAAAATACCACCCCTGAGGAAATTTTTCAAATGATCATCAAGGAAAACTTTCCTCATCTAAAAAAAGAGAGGCCCATCCATATACAAGAGGCATTCTGCACCCCAAAGAGATACGACCAAAACAGAAGCTCACCATGGCAAACAATAGTCAAAACACTCCACATTCAAGATAAAGAACTGGTGCTGAGAGCTTCAAGGGAGAAAAAACAAGTCACTTTTAAAGGTAAACCTATTAAAATAACAAATGACTTCTCAGTCGAAACAGTAAAAGCAAGAAGAGCTTGGAGAGACATACTTCAAGTATTGAATGAGCAAAAATGTCAACCCAGGCTGATTTACCCTGCAAAACTATCAGTCATGATCGAGGGAGAAAGAAAACTCTTCCAGCACAAACACAACTTGAAGGGATACATGTCCACCAAACCAGGCCTTCAAAAATGCTAGAAATAATACTCAAGCGTGAAGAAAAAAACAGGCATATCCAGGAGAGCAGAAGGCAAATATAACACCATTAAAAGCGAAGCAATATACTTATAAAAACTACTAAACATAATAAATGTCTGGAATCAAAAATAGTTTCTCCATTATAACACTAAATGTTAATGGAATTAACTCACCGATCAAGAGACACAGATTACAAACTTGGATTAAAAATCACAATCCATCAATCTGCTGCCTGCAGGAAACCCATCTCACCACAAAAGATAGGCATGCTCTAAAAATAAAAGGCTGGTCAACAATTCTACAGGCTAATGGAAGCAGAAAACAGGCAGGGGTAGCCATTATGCTATCAGACAAAGTGGATTTCAAACCAAAGAAAATTATAAGAGACACGGATGGATACTACATTTTAGTCACAGGTACAATTCACCAGGAAGACTTCACAATACTGAACATATATGCACCCAATATGGGCCCCTCCACATTCATTAAGAAAACCCTACAGCGTCTAAAGCAAGAAATCAACCTGCAAACGATAATTCTTGGGGACTTCAACACCGCCTCTCAACATGAGATAGATCAACAGGTCAAAAGCTTAATAGAGACACTTTGGAACTTAATCAAACCCTTAAAGAAATGGACCTCACAGATCTCTATCGAACTTTTCACCCACTCACCAAAGAATACATATTTTTCTCAGCAGCACACAGAACTTTCTCCAAAATAGATCACATATTGGGCCACAAAACGAATCTACACATGTAAAAAAAAGTTGAAATTCTAAACTGTGCCCTGTCAGACGACCATGGCCTAAAGCTGGACATCCACAACACATCAAACAAGAGAAAATACACTAACTCCTGGAAACTTAACAATATGATGCTGAATGAGAACTGGATTCAGGAAGAAATTAAAAAGGAAATTCAAGATTTCCTGAAAGTGAATGAAATTGAAAATACAACTTACCAAAATCTCTGGGACACAATGAAAGCTGTTCTAAGAGATAAGTTCATAGCTCTTAATGCCTACATCAGAAAAATGGAAACATCAGAAATAAACAACTTAACAATGCAGCTTAAAGCTTTAGAGAAACTAGAGCAATCTGATCCCAAAAGTAGTAGAAGAGAGGAGATTAGCAAACTAAGGGGAGAAATATATGAAATCGAGATTAAGAAAACGATAGAAAAAATCAACAACTCAAAAAGCTGGTTCTTTGAAAAAATCAATAAGATTGATACACCCCTAGCTAAATTAACCAAAAGCAGGAGAGACAAAACCCAAATTAACAAAATCAGAAATGAACATGGAGTTATCACTACTGATACCCAAGAAAACCAGAGAATTATAACATCATATTACAAAAACTTATACTCTGTGAAGTTTGACAACACAAAAGAGATGGATGAATTTCTAAGTAAACACAACTTATCTAAATTGAATCAGGAAGTTGTGAATTATTTAAATAGTCCCATAACATATAAGGAAATTGAAGAAGTAATCTCAAATCTTCCCACCAAAAAATGTCCCGGACCAGATGGATTCAGCACAGAGTTCTACCAGGCATTTAAGGAGTTAATAACACCAATACTCCTTAAACTGTTCCATCAAAAAGCAAAGGAGGGAACACTACCAAATTCCTTCTATGAAGCTAATATCGTTTTAATCCCAAAACCTAAAAAAGATTCACTTAAAAAAGAAAACTATAGGCCGATCTCTCTGATGAATACAGACGCAAAGATTCTCAACAAAGTCTTAGCAAATCGGATTCAAAAACATATTAAAAAGATCATTCATGGGGACCAAGTAGGCTTCATCCCCGGCACACAAGGTTGGTTCAACATACGCAAATCAATAAATGTAATTCATCATGTAAACCAGTCCAAAGTCCAAGACCACATGATCCTCTCCATAGATGCAGAAAAAGCTTTTGACAAGATCCAACAGCCTTTTATGATCAAAACGCTGGAGACAGTAGGAATGGAAGGAACCTTTATCAATATAATAAAAGCTGTATACAACAAGCCCACAGCAAAGATTATGCTCAATGGGGAACAATTGGAAGCATTCCCACTTCGATCACGAGCTAGACAAGGCTGTCCACTCTCACCACTTCTATTCAATATTGTACTTGAAGTCTTAGCTAAAGCCATAAGACAAGAAAAGGACATAAGAGGGATTCAAATCGGCAAGGAAGAAGTCAAGCTATCCCTATTTGCAGATGACATGATCTTATACTTGAGTGATCCCAAAAACTCCACCAGGAAGCTTCTGGAACTAATTGAGAAGTTCAGCAGGGTGGCAGGATACAAAATAAATGTGCAAAAAATCAGAGGCCTTCCTATATGCCCAAAATGAAAGAAGCGAAAAAGCCTTGAGAGAAACAATCCCATTTACTATAGCCCCTAAAAAAATGAAATACCTTGGTATAAACCTAACTAAGGAGGTAAAAGACCTTTACAATGAAAACTTTAAAACCCTAAAGAAAGAAATAGCAGAAGACACCAGAAGGTGGAAAGACCTCCCTTGTTCCTGGATTGGCAGAATCAACATCGTAAAAATGACCATCCTACCAAAGGCAATATACAGATTCAATGCTATACCAATCAAAATCCCAAAGCAATTCTCCAAAGAAGTTGACCAAGTAATCTCAAAGTTCATATGGAGGCACAAAAGACTCAGGATAGCAAAGACAATCCAGAGTAACAAAAACACTGCTGGAGGTATTACCATACCAAACCTAAGTCTATACTACAAATCCATAGTTATAAAGACAGCTTGGTACTGGCTCCAAAATAGACACACAGATCAATGGATAAGGGTTGAAGACCCAGATATAAGCCCACAAAATTTCAGCCATTTGGTATTTCACAAAGGGGCCCAAAGAATCCAATGGAAACAGAACTGCATCTTCAACAAATGGTGTTGGCAAAACTGGATCTCTACATGCAGAAGATTAAAGCTGGACCCGTACTTGTCACCACGTACAAGACTTAATTCCAAATGGATCAAGGACCTTGATATAAGGCCAGAGACTATAAAAACCATAGTTGAAAGGATAGGGAACTCCCTCGAGCTGATTGGGCTAGGCCAACATTTCCTAAACAGACATCCAATGGCACAGTCACGGCTACCAACTCTCAACAGTTGGGATCTTGTGAAATTAAAGAGCTTCTGTTCAGATAAAGAGATTGTAACACGAGCTCAAAGGCAACCCACAGAATGGGAGAAAATCTTCACTAACCACACATCTGATAGAACTCTGCTATCCAGAGTCCAAAAAGAACTTAGAAAACTAAACACCAAGAAAACCAATGGCCCAATTAAAAAATGGGCCCTGGAACTTAAAAGAAACTTTACCAGGGATGAAATTAAAATGTCTAACATATATCTTAAAAAATGCTCCACTTCCTTAGCCATCAGGGAAATGCAAATCAAAACTTCCCTGAGAGATCATCTCACCCCGGTCAGGATGGCAAAAATCCACAACACAAACAACAACAAATGCTGGAAAGGATGTGGAGAGAGGGGAACTCTCCTACGTTGCTGGTGGGAATACAGGCTCATACAGCCACTCTGGCGAGCCATCTGGAGATTCTTAAAGAAATTAAAGATTGAAAAGCCATATGACCCTGCTGTTCCACTTTTGGGAATAACCCCCCATACAGCAGTGGTTCACCTCGATAGCACAAGCACAACCATGTTCATAGCAGCACTGTTTACAATAGCAAAGTCATGGAATCAACCCAAATGTCCAACAGTTGACAAGTGGATAAGGAAACTGTGGTACATCTATGCAGTGGAGTACTACTCAGCCTTCAAAAATGATGAATTACTGGAATCTGCCGGGAAATGGATGTCATTAGAAACAATTATATTAAGTGAAGTATCCCAGACCCAGAAAATTAAGCGCCGTATGTACTCCCTAATAGGTGGCTCCTAGTACCAAACCCACCCAGCCCACCTAGAGACAGTAATTGCAAGGACTATGAACAGGAGGGATGGTGTAGGAGGGCCACACCAGAAACAAGGAGAGAAGGGACCATGTTACAGCAGAGAAAATAGGCCTCCATCAAGGACTCAAATAAGTAATGAGACATCTGATTAAGTTCAAGACTTTTGTTCCTGATCATTTACTACTGAGGGGGTATGATCTCACCAGAAGAGGAGGGCATATAGTCTGGCAGATAAAAAGTAACCATTGTGCAAATTGGTGATAGACCCCTCCCTCACTGTGGTTTCCCACTTTTATTACATCTACCTTTGAATGTGCTTTTATCACAAGACTCTAGTTTAATAGCTTTTTGTCTCTGGCCAGGGGGTAACATACAATGCCCACCAGGATGGAGTGAAGTGCATTGCAGGAGCAGCAAAACTGCAAAAGAAAACCAACAAACCACAATCCAGAACTTCAGAGACTCTATATCAACCACCTAGAACTAGGCCAGCTTAATCTCTCCCCATCCTGAAGCTCAGGGAAATTTGCGGAAGAGGGGGCAGTACGAGTGTAAGAGCAAAAGGATGGGAGGAGCAATGATATGTAAGATACTCCATACAAGTTAGGGCTGAAGCAATCATAATTGGACTTTATATGCCCTGCGCATTGTCCAACACACTATTGACCCCACAAAGTCTAGCATCTGCTAAAGGCACCAAGATCTTTGGAGGCAAGGGATTGGCAGCCACAGTAGTGTTCCTATACCTAAGGGGAACACGGGAAAGGGTTCAGGGAAAGGCCACTGGGTCCTTGTACGTCATCGGAGAGGAAGGCCCAGAGGAAAATCAGGCATGCACAAGAAAGGACTCTCTGGGAATTGGGCGGGAGGCACTGGGGGATGGGAAGGGAGGGGGGTGGGGAGGAGGAGTAGGGGGTACGGGGGGAGGAGGAGGGAGGGAGGGAACTGGTGTACCTATTAAGTTTGTATGAGCTGAAATAATAATAAAAAATGTACTAATAAAAAAAAAAGAATCCAGAAGGGAAAGAAGAGCTAACTTGGATTGTTTGGAGATAGTAGATGCAGAGGACACATTTTAGGACATGTCTTAGAATGTGTTCTTGGAGATTTATAGCTAATAGAGGAGAAAGGTCTCCTCCAGTATGTAGAGCCAACCTGCTGTTCTTTGCTTTTTCACCAAACAAAGGTAGTGACTATTCTTGTCAAGATAACAGGTTTTCTTTACCAACTCTTGTCTGTACCCACAGTAAGACTGCTAAATTCATTTGGCTTATTTAATCTGCCTAATTACAGTGGCTTAACTTACCTGTATTTTCTCTTCCAGATTAATATCCATAAAGGTACAAGTGTGGGAACCTCTGGACCATCCCAGTAACTTATATCTGAGGACCATTAACTGTTCACACTTCCTTGGCCCCAACTCAGCAGGAAGTAGCCAGAGTGGTCTTCACCCTTCATCCCTTGAGGAGTCAAGTCCTTATAAAGATTAAGTTGAGAATTAGATAATTTTAAAGCAGCCATTCTGGGATGGTCTCTGAAGATCTTAGAAGGTCATCTCCTAAGGCTGGGATTATTCTGAACACACGCTTTGCCAACTTCTCCCAACCCTTGTTCATTGCACAAGATCAACTGGGTTGGGCTCCATAGGAACAGACCAATGAGATGTAAAGTTCCAATCAAGTTAGCAGAATCTAGAGCTAACCAATGAGGAAAATCCATACCCCTCTCCCCTGGCTTGCCTAAGTGTATAAATACACCTGACCCCGCCAGTCATCTTAGGTGCCTGCCCCTCATGACACTCCATGTGTCCAGTCCATGAGTTCTTTTCCAGCTCCTTGCTCCTCGTGGATTCCATGCTCAGAGTCCATGAGTTCTTCAGGGCTTTCTTGCCCCTCATGTATTCACATATGTAAGTTCTATTTTTTCTCTATTCTAATAAACGTTGCCTTAATGCTCTCTGCATTTTCTGTTCTAACTCTTTGACTCCCAAACACAAGAACCTGGACACACAAAGACCACGTAAAACAGTATTTTCTTTTTCAAAATGGGAGATCTATAAGATGCCACATTCATAGGTCTCAAAGAAAACTTGGGGACAGTCTCTTTGTCCCAAGAAAAGGTCCAATTATACTATCTCAAAGTTAGATTTGTATACGTTCTAATTTTTATATCCTGGCTTTGTTTAAGTTATAAAATGGCCGTAGACATGGTAGAAGAGGAAATTAGATGTGTCCCTCCACTTTGGCCAAACTTTAACTAAATCTTTTTTTCTATGCCAATTTCTGCTTCCTAATTTCTTTGAAAAGGGGAAACTGAGACAGAAAGTTAAAAAAACAAAAGTACTAAGTAAAATAGTAGGAAAGCAGATTTTACAATTCCTACCACAATCCCTCACTTTATTGTGAAAATATACATTTCTCATTGTTTGCAATTTCCATAATATGATCAGTATAAAAGTATACATATATCCATAATATGTATCAGTATAAAAGTAGAATTTTTTCACAGTGTAAAAATATTACATTAAGTGCTCTAAATCACGCAAACATGTTCATTCTAAAAATGTAGAAAAACAAGAATTTAAATTAACAATTTGGGTTGACCCTTGTTAATATTTTAATCTGCATTCTTACAAATTATAATACCCATATCCAAAGTCACATACTCCATCCAAGTTACCAAACAATACAGGTGGGTGGGGGTGGTTCAGTAAACTACTTGCCTTGTAATCAGAAAAATCTGAGTTCCAACCTCAGAATCCACCAAAAAGTACACTAGGTAGGACAGTGCCTATTACTAATCCTAGTCCATGAAGGCACATAGGAGGATTCCTGGGACTATTAGATTAGCGAAGTCTACCTTCATTAGTGAGAGTCTGTCTCAAATGAGATAAAGCATATTGTGGAAGATGACATCCTGACCTCCACATGCATGTACACATGTACATATGAGTGAATACACACACACACACACACACACACACACACACACACACACACACACACACCCCTCAAAGACAGAACACTATCAACATGCTCCTTTTTGATGTTACTCTGGATTGGTTCTACAAACCTACCCATCAGTACCCTAATTATTATTGCACAATCTCCCCCCCCCTGCCCTGGCAGGAGAGGAGCTGTTCAAAAGAAATATACTTATGCTCTCCCTCCAGGTGTCAGACTAATGAGACAATATGCCCTAAGCAATTAAAAATACTTCAGGAATTCCATACTGGGTGAGGGAAAGACTGAAGTCTTGGTGCTATCAAGAGGAGGAGCTTACCTCCCAAGAAAAGATTTCACACAATTCTGACAGTTTAAATCAGCATATGCATACCTCATGGCTTTCCTGGCATTCTTTGTATAAAATTTTAGTGTTGCTACAGAAAAAGTAAAAAGAAACTAGAGTCTTTCTTTTCCCCGTTTGGTCAAACTGCAAATAAATCCATTTTCCTTGTTTCTTCATTTATTTTACGATGCAGCATATTTATGAATTTAAGGTCACTTTGTGATATTATGATTAATTTGAAAGACAAATAAGTGAAACATAAGAGGACACTGTAGTTGTTTAAAAAATTATTTTTGGGCCATCTGCTTGCAAACATTAGTTTAATCCCTAGAAGTCCACATGATATCTCTCTTTTTCTCTCTCTTGCTCTTTCCCTCTCTCTTGATAAATGAAAAATAAAATGTTTCAAAAATATTTATAGCTTTACAAAATTTCCTAATAAACCTAAGTTTTTGTTCTTGTTTTTTACTTAATTTAGTAAATTATGAACTATATACATTGTTTTAATTCAATGAGTCTTGGAGGCATCCCAGAAAATAGATCAGATTACAACACAAGAGAATAACGATCTTCATTTTGCTGATAAGGTGTCAAGAAAAGAAAGTTCAAGTGACCCATTTGATGGAACACAGAGAGACCAATGCAGAGCTAGAAATAGAAATATTTGATTTTTTCTATGGTGTCTCCAATTATCTCAAGAACTGGTGGAAAAAGCTAAAAATGGATTTTAATTAAAAATATACATCCTGAGAAGCTACAGGTATAAATGTGTGTATGAGTGTGTTGATGTGCATAAATGTGCATGTGTTCATAAGTGTGCAGGTGCTCACATTGTGAAGAATGAAGAAGAGTGGTAAGGGATGGTGAAAAAAGGTGGATGTGAACTGAAAGGAAGGAAGGGGATAAAATGGATAAAAAAATAACTGTGGAAAAGATAGTAAGGGGGAGAGGAATAGAAAGAAAAGAAGGGGAAAAAGAGAGACTAAAAGTGAGCTTAAAATATGTTGCAGTTCAGTGTATAAGGCTGGTGTAGTACAGTACTTTCCTCTGCGTATAACATGACTATTCCATCACCAGTATGGAGCAGTGATTACCTCTATTCCCTCAGCAAGCAAAGAAGTAAAGAAAATGATACAGCAATTGCTAGAGCTAAGGCAGAGGAACAGCAGTGTTTTTTTGGGGGGAAATTAGAATTCCTCTTTCAGTTTCTTAGTTTCATCAATAAAAAAAATTAAATGGTATCAGAAAAAGGCTCAATAAACATTTTATTGGAATTGAAAAGAAAAAAATGATGGAACCAACATGCTACAAATCCTAATAGGCAGGGAATCTGAGCATGCAAGCTGAGACTCTCAGGAGCTATTTCAAGGAAGGAAGAAAGCAGGGAGACAAGACAATCAGAAAGTCCAGACTATCATGGAAAACATGTCTAAACAGGCATAGAGACAAAAAAAAAGTAGAAATGTACCTTGCATTCCTTCATAGTGGAAACTAGTTTCTGCCTCTGCCTCTACAGAGAAAGAGACTGAGGAAGGGACTTGTGGGAAGAAGCATATGATCCCATTAAAGGGACAATAATTTCTACCCTCTCCGTAGCATACTTTCAGTTGAATCAGTCTTCCAGTGGAAAGGTGGTGGATTACCGGCCAGGTTGATTGACAGCCCAAGCTGGATTAATATAAGAAACTGTAGTAGGTATGTTTTCATCATGATCGAAGGTAGAACTTACATTCCAGTATTACCAGGGAAATGGGAGGGGGTGTCTATTTTCAATGACCTGCCAGCCTACTAATACTACCTTAACAGTAGTATAAGAGAAGGGTAGCGGAACCCTTACCTAGGAATAAAATCTGCCCTCCTGCATCTCAGTTGCATGTGTTCTTGAGGTGATAGAGTATATATGAAGTTAAATGAAAACAGAACTCCGTATGATAGTTTACTCAGATCCTTACTCATGATGGAGTAGGCAATTTTTGGCAATCAGTTGGTTTTTAGACAGTCACGCACATAAACGTATGCCCAATAAACTTACTGGTCCACCAAGCTGGACTTGGGTGGAATCTGTTCTTTGGTCTGTCATTGGTATGGTATCTGGAATGAGCAGACGCTTGCTCTAATCTCTCCTGGAAATGTAATCCTGCCTAAAATGAAATGAACTGACACCACACTAAAGCTGTACCTCAAATACTTGATGTTTTTAATATTTCCAAATCAGATTCAGATAGCCACAAGAAAAAAATAAAATATATACAACACATAAAAATAAGAAAAAGAGATCATAGTTAATGAACAATGTTTTAAAGATAGAATCTTTTGAAAAGCAATTTTAGCTACTAGGCAGAAACATAATACATGAAATCTCAATTTACCACCAAGGATCTGTGTGTATGTGTGTGTGCGTGTGTGTTAATAAATTTGATTATCAATTAAATCTGTTCCTCCCTACTTGAAAATCCTTGAGTAACATTTATTATAAGTACTATGGCTAAATTATAGGTTCCCAATAAATGAATCAAAACATCATCTAAGTTTTTTTCTTAATCAAGAGGTTTAAACTACAAGTTACTTATGACATAAAATTGCATTAGTTATTCATTCTACACTGATTGCACAATAATTACAGAGTAAAAATTCTCAAAAGCAAGACCAAAACCATTAGTATAA
The DNA here is from genome assembly GCA_023101885.1 of Typhlomys cinereus. NCBI lineage: Eukaryota > Metazoa > Chordata > Mammalia > Rodentia > Platacanthomyidae > Typhlomys > Typhlomys cinereus. Next base: position 1,538,906 of record JALPQD010000180.1, read on the forward strand.
AATTCTAGGAAGACTCAAATAATTCATAAAAACAGCCACCATAAATATTCTCATAAATTTCCATTGAACCGAATTCTCCAGTGCAAGTTAACCTACATTACTGTCAAAATGAAAGGAATAATAAACAGAACACTGAACACATTCAGCCAATTAATTTGTAATTCATTTAGAGGAATCCAAAGCTGATTCATTCTTTAAATTGAACTAATACAATCTGATTTGATTTGCTAGAAATGTGCTAGGGTTGCAGTATTAGCAATGCTAAAGGCGACCTATTATGACAATGACTATTAAGTAGAAGCTTATGGGAGAAGAGCAGTTATTTTTAAAGCTCCTAAGAGCATATTTTAACTAAGAAAATAAATAAGTTAATAAAAATCAATTAGCATTAAAGTTGAGAATATCCATTTAGAGAAGGAAAAAAAGTGGACATTTAAAGAAGAAGGTAAATTCTCCTCTATGGCAGCCTAAAGTTGAAGTTGGTTTTATCTTTTTATTGAATTCCCATGCCAACTTCATCTTATGAGATATACTGATACCCATATCTGCTTAAGACAGAGACTAGTAATATTTGATTGAATGTTATTTCACTTTGTATGAAAAATAGCATTTCCTGTAACCCAAATAATCTAACACTGAGACTTGGCTGAAGCAACCAGATGATTATATAGCCTTATTTGGTTTATGGATCATTTGGTCTTTTTCACTAGCCTCAAAGACACTTTGAAGAATTTAGTCCTTTGTCTTACTTTAAAACACACACACACACACACACACACACACACACACACACACACACAAGGTGATAAAGTTTTGATGTAGCTGTGCTGGGTTTCCTGTTTTGGTATTTATCTTAGTTAAATGTGGACCTAAAAGCCTAGTGCATTGGCCTACCCTTGTAATCTCAGGACTCAGTATTCTAAATGGTTAGTTTAAGCAGAATCATATTAGTCTGTTTGTAGCTGGCTTAATTTATTTAGGATAATGTTCTCAAAATTTACTCATGTTGCAGTATGTGTCAAAGTTTCCTTTTTCAAGCCTGAATGGTACTACCCTACCTGTGAGAACTCAGTTTTTTCTCATCCTTTCACCTACTCATGAAAGTTGGGATTCTTTCTCTCTTTTGGCTATTGCTTCTATGGTCACAGATATAAACATACCTTCTCTAGATCTCCTTTATTTTATAAAAGTTCCTATAAGTTAACGGTTGGATCATATGCAAGATTGTTTATTTTTCTTTCTTTTCTTATTTTCAATTTCTTTCTATGTTATCCTCCCAGCCACAATGTTGGTTCACATCCGCTCAATAAATGTAATTCTTCCTGTGAACCAGTCAAACGTCCCAGACCACCCAAGTCTCTCGACTAGACTGCCAAAAAGCTTTGATTCAATCGATTCCAACAGCCTTTTACGCTCGCGACGATCGGACGGAAGGAACTGTATCACAGTATAATTAAAAGCTGTATCCACATGCCCACAAGCCCAGGATTATGCTCAATGGGTGAAACAATTGGAAGCATTCCCCATGTCGACTCGGAACTAGACCACGTCTGTCCGCTCTCACCACTTTCTTCAACTCTTGTACTTGAAGTCTTGAGCTGAGGGCCACCTACAGACACCACCGCAAGGGCACTACCGAGGGCATTCAACTCGGCTAGACAGAAGTCAAACATATCGCTACTTGCGATGAACATGATCTATACCTGATATTATCCAACAACATCACCCCAGGGCGCTCCTGGAATAATGGCGCTCAGCAGTAAGTGCGCCAGGTACCAACTAAACGCTTGCAAACTCAAGCGCCTTCCTAAGGCCCGAACTGAAAGAATGGAAAAATGCCCTTGACGAGAAACCATCCCATGCAGTATAGCCCCTAAAACAATGAATATCTTAGTATAAACCTAACAGTGAGGTTTTAAAGAGCCCTTTACAATGAAAACTTTTACCACCAGAAAGAAATAGCCAGAAGACCCAGACGGTATGGAAAGAACCCTCCATGGTCCTGTGAATTGGCAGAAATCAAACATTTGTAAAATAGCCTCTCTACCAACGCAATATATATAATTCCACTGCTATACCAACTAAAAATCCCAAAGCACCATTCTTTAGATAGGAAGTTGACCAAACAATCTACAATTCATATGAGCAGCACCAAAAGACCCAGGATAGCAAAGACAATCGAAGTGACTCTACAAACACACTGCTGGACAGGTATACCATACTTGCACCTTATGTTCTATATTTATAAACTCCATATTTATAAACCGACAGCCTGGTACTGGCTCCAAAACTAGACACAACAGATCAATGGATAAGGATTGACGATGCCCAGCATCTATAAGCCCAACAAATTACATGCCCATTTTGTCTTTGACAAAGGGGCCCAAAAGAATCCAATGGAAAAAAGAACAGCCCTTTATTCAAGCATAATGGTGCTGGCAAAAACTGGATCTCCCATATGCAGAAGATTAAAGATGGACCATACTCTGTCATCCTGTACTAAGACGTTAATTCCCAAAATGGGTAGATCGGTACCTTGAATGTATAAAGGCCAGAGAACTATTAAAAACTTATTCGTTGAAGAGATGGGAACTCCCTGCGAGCTGATTGGGCCTAGGCCGAACATTTCCTAAACAACTATGCCAATGGCACGTCACGGCTACCAACTATCAACAGTTGGGATTCTTGTGAAAATACACGAGGCTTTAGTTCGATAAACGAATTGTAACACGAGCTCAAAGGCAACCCACCGAATGGGAGAGCAAATCTCACTAACCACATATCTGATAGAGCTCTACTGTCCACGTGCACAAAAACTTAGAAAACTAAACAATCAAGGCAAACCAATGGCCCAAATTAAAAAATGGGCCCTGGAACTTTAAAAGAAAACTTTTTACCCAGGGAAATAACAATGTCTAACAAATTCTTATAAAATTTCTCCACATCTTCGTAGCTATCAGTGGAAATGCAAATGAAAAACTTCCCCTGATATTCATCTCACGCCTGGTCCAGCGGTGGAAAATACCACAAACCAAACAACACAACAAATGCTGGGAGGATGTGGAGAGAGGCGGAACTCTCCCAACGATGCTGCAGTGGGGAATGCAGGGCTCTACAGCCCACTCCGGCTAGCGCTGGAAGATTCTTAAGAATTAAAGATTATGGAAATGCCATATGACCCTGGAGATTCCACTTTGGGTATAACCCCCTACAGCGATGTTCACTCGATGCACAAGTCACGACCACTGTCATAGCAGCCCTGTTTACAATAGCAAAGTCATGGACTCAACCCAAATGTCTCCAACAGTTGACGAGTGGATAAGGAAATTGTGGTTACATTATACAATGACGTTCCTACCTCAATGCCATTCAAAATGCTGAATAGGAATTTGCCGGGAAATGGATGTCATTAGAAACAATTATATTAAGGAAGTATCCCAGGCCCAGACAATAAGCGCTGTTATGTACTCTATAGGCGGCTACTAGTACCATACCCACCCAGCCATCTTGAGACACTCATATGGTAAAAATCTATGTTAATTACCTACAGTAAATTTGGCAGGATTATGAACAAGGAGGGAGGGGTTTGGGGTGCCACACCCAGAAACAAGGAAGAAGTAGAAGTGACCATGTTACAGTAGAGAGAAAATAGGCCTCCATCAAGACTGCAAGACAATATGTGACCACCTAGTAACTTTCGCAATTCGTTCCTGAGTCATTACAACTAAGGGTGATTATGAACGTCACCAGAATGGGAGGGTCATGACAGTCGGAGATTGAAAAAGTAACCATTTTGCCAATGGTCTGATTGACCCCTCCCATGGCTAATGCCATCTGACCCGCGATTCCAACTTTGGGTTATAAGTTTACCTATTACCCTTAATATGTCTCTTATAATCAAGAATCCAGTTTAACAGCTTTATGTCTTGTCCAGGGGGTTGACATACAGTGCCCATCCGATGGATGCAGGATTACAGAATGCGATACCAACCAAACTGCATAAGGAAAATCAAATGCACCATATATCCAGAACTTCAGAGACTCTATATCAACCACTAGAATAGGCCAGACTAATCTCTCCCCATCCTGAAGCTCAGGGACATTTGCGGACGAGGGGGCGGTAGGTAGTACGTGTAATAGCAAAGGGAGGCGGAGCAATGATTTGCCAAGATACTCCACACAAGTTAGGCGAAGAATCATAATGGACATGCATGCCAGGACTCAATGTCCCGACACTGTTGACCTCACAAAGTCTAGCATCGCTAAAGGCACCAAGATCCTTGGAGGCAAGGGATGACAGCCACACGTAGTGTTTCCTATGCTTAAGCGGGAACACAGGAAGCGGTTCAGGGAATGCCACTGGGTCCTTGTACGTCATCGGAGGAGGGCCAGAGGAGAGTCAGGCATACACAAGGAAGGACTCTGGGAATCGGGGCGGGAGGCACGGGGGTTGGGGGGGGGCTGGCGGTGAGGGAGGGAGCAGGGAGATTCTGGGGGACGGAGGAGGGAGGGAAGGGAATGGTGTACCTATTAAGTTTGTATGGCTGAAATAATAATTACAAAATGTATTATGTAAAAAAAGATTACCGAAAGTGTATTTTCATTAAATATATGTTAAAATTGCATGTTAAAGATAGTGTACTTTATTAAAAGTTGTAACAGCACTTTCCATGGTTGGATTAAGTTGTGAAAGACATATATAATCATGCTTTCTTTAGTGGTTAAGTACTTTATTTGCTACTAAGCTTACCTATGATTGATAATTTCATGACAACCATTCCTTTTCTCTCCCAGTATCCATTGTTTTGTTTCCAAGATACCTATTGTATCAACGAGAAGACTTCCAAATTATATTATGGTGTGGGTTTTCCAATTAGATTTATTTTTAGCCAATTCCTTTCTAATTTTAATCTAATTCTAAGTGAATAATGAGTAAAACAGCCAATGTCTAAGAACTAAAAGTAGGTAACTAGGGATGTATTAGAAATCGGTAGCTGACTAAGTACCATATTGCAAGAGCCCGCAGCATAATATCCCTTAGCTCCAGATCTTGGTTGCAAAGTATCTGTAATAATTATGCACAGGTGTCAACTTGACTGTTGAGGGTTTGAGCTCTGGGCACATTTGTAGAGAATTAGTGGTTGAGTTAGGCCCAGAGCAAACCTCCAAGAGATTGTCTAGTTGATGGGGAAGGCCCAGCACATGGTGGGTGGGATTAGGTCCTGGAACAAAATACTGAGAGCCTGGTTGAGAAAGTTGGCATCCTTCTGTATACTTGGCCAAACATACTGGTCTGGCAAGTAAAGATTATCCCTCTCTCAGCCATTATGTTGTGATGGTGTGGCCAGTTCCATCGGCCCTGGTGTTGGTGTGTATCTCCCATCAAGCTAGACTGAGAACTGTAACCAGTAATCATAAGAGAGAATAAATCCCTTATTCCCTTAAGCTGTTCAATGGTCATTTGTTAGCAACCATGTAGGCGAACTGCAACAGTATCCATCATCAAAATTCAAATTATTCAGTAAATAAGGTTCCTTAGAGAGCTTCAGAGAAGCAGACAGTACCAACTTTGAACCTCAGATAAGATCACTGAGAGAGCTCTATAAGAGCCATGTTCTTAGGAATAGTGGCATGATGATCCTGGCAAGGAAAGAAATCAGATCTTTCTCAGTCACTACTGTCTGAGTGAAATCTGTGCCGTATAAGGGCGATACCTAGAAGGCAAACAGAAAAAAAGTAAGTCACACCATCTATTTTGAGTAGATGTGCATATATTTCTGAAACATCAAAAAGTATGCAAGATAAGAAACCCTTTTCAAAAAAGCTAGGAAAATTCCAAGCATTTGTAGCTATTCTAAAAGAGCATTCATTCCTCTGAGATGTCTGTGATTCTCTCTAGAAATACGTTTACCATACTGCTAATAACATCTTATACTTTTCCTTGTTCGACTAGGAGTAATGTGAGGGGGAGGGGTCAGAGACTAGCATTATAACCGGATGAATAGCCTGAGTATTTGCAGGATTTATCTTCTAATCTTCTCCAACGTTTGATGGGAGCGTGGTAGTTTTATACACCTTATAAGATGAAGAAGGTAAGCCTCAGAAGTTAAGTCAATCTCCAATTAGAAGCGGTACAGAGCTCTAAGACGAACTTCCTTTGGATACAATATTAACAGAGACAAAACACAACACCCCGGACACTCATTACCACGAACTCTAAACCTCTCTCACTTAACACCAAGCCAAGACAATCAACATCCCACATAAAAATGTAGCTTTACCTTATTAGTACAAATTCTAGGCATTATTATGTGCTTATCATAAGAAGAATCAATGTTACTTCTGTCTTTAATGTTTTTTTATGGAGAACAGAAATTTTGCATATGTGTTGAAGAGGAAGACCAATAGTGTTTTACTTTGTCTTGATTCTTTTTTGAATTTGCTTTTATACATATAAGAATACCAGATTTGGAGAGTGAACCTGGGGGGTCCACAGAAGCATAGAAGCTGAAGGGTGAGTAGGAGTAGGAGGGAATAGTGAAGGAAAGTGAGGGGATGAAAGGGAGAGGTGAGGGAGAGAAGCTGGGAGGAATACTCAATGTCCTTGTAAAAGTAGAAAAATTAAGAAAAAAATACCAGCTTTGGGCTGGAGAGATGGCTCAGAGATTAATATTCTAACTCACAAGCAGAAGGACCTGAGTTCATATCCCAGGACCCACACAGAAAGGTCAATGGCCTATACTTCCATCCCTGGTAAGCAGAGCCTGGGAAATCCCCGAGTGAAGCAAAACGGAGGTAGGATCAATCCAGGATGATTCTCAAAGTCAGCTTTGATCCTCCACAGTAATACATAGTCTGATATACACACATGCGCGCACACACAAACACACACACACACACACACACACACACACCCTAAATATAAAGACAAACAGACAGACAGATAAGAAGATAAATAAATTAATACATAACACTGAAAAAAATACCAACTCTCTCTCTCTCTCTCTCTCTCTCGCTCTCTCTCTCTCTCTCTCTCTCTCTCTCTCTCTCTCTCGATGAGTGCAGCCCAGCCAAACTTGAAATCGCTGTCTCTAGTACCCAAATGTGATATCAGATGTGTGCCACCACATACATGTGTGCCTCCACGCTCCGTTTATGAGGTGCTGGGGATCAAACTCAGGGCTATGTTGGTACCAGGGAAACATTACACCAACTTAGCTACATACCCAGCACCAATTTCTATGTTATTTAAGACTTTTGCAACTACATTTAGAGAAGATTAAATTGTTCACTTCCATCCAGAAGAATGAGTCAAATTTCAATTGAATGTATTGAGTCCATTTATCTGTATTTAATACCTATAAGTTTATTTATGATTACAGTGAGTTTTGTTCCACTTCTTCATGATCATGATCTGACAGAGAAATTAGAGAAATGAAAACACTAGGATAGATAAAGATGAATAACCAACTCACATAATCATGGAGTCAGAGAAGATCCAAAATCTGCAATCTTCAAGGTAAAAGCACAAAAGAGCTTTTAGGTCCCAAGTACTAGGGGAGTTAATACTGTAAATTCTAGTTCCAAGGGACCCGTGCACTGAATCCAAGAAGAAATGATCTTGCAGTCTAAATCTAAATGCCAGACAAGAATGCCTTAGCTTAACAACATGGAGGTTCCTCAAAACTTCCAATTATATTGAGGCTGTAGCATTGTGGCAAATGTATTCACAAGGTCATGGAATCATTCCCTGACACTAAAATAGAAAGAAATTGAAAATAAACTTGCTATATGATCCAACAGTTTTACTTCTAGGAACGTTTTTAAAAAATTGAAAGGAAGATCTAGAGAAGGTATGTTTATATCTGTGACCATAGAAGCAATAGCCAAAAGAGAGAAAGAATCCCAACTTTCATGAGTAGGTGAAA
>JALPQD010000180.1:1548094-1572492 GCA_023101885.1 Typhlomys cinereus
GAATGTGGAGTGTTTTAACTATTATTTGTGTGGCGTGCTTCTATTTTGGTCGTATCTGTTTGGGGTGCGGAATGCCTCTTGTATATGGATGGGCCTCTCTTTTTTTAGATGAGGAAAGTTTTCCTTGATGATCGTTTGAAAAATTTCCTCAGGGGTGGTATTTTGAGATTCTTGCTCTGGTATTCCATGAATACGCATGTTAGGCTTCTTCAGGGTGTCCCATATCTTTGGATATTTCTCTCAAGTATCTTTTTGGCTTTAACAACCTCTTCCATTGAGCTGGTTAGTACTCCCACTTTATCTTCAAGGTCTGAAATTCTGTTTTCTGCTTCGTTAGTTCTGTTGATAAGACTCTCTGTGGTTCTGGGTTGAAGATAACTTGTCTTTTAGCTCAGTTTTAAACTCTGCTTGAGTTTGTTTTAACTGCTCTATGCCACTTTTTGTTTCTTGCACTGTTTTTCTCAACTCCTCCAGATGTCTGTTGTGTCCCTCTTCAAAGCGATTGATTCGATTATGTAATTCCTCCCGGATTTCCTCTTTCATAGTATTGAACATGGTAATGATCATATTTTGAAAGTCTTATCCTGGGTGAGGCTTTCTTGGCCTTTTTCCGCGGGTTTGTTTGTTGGAGTCTAACATTATGGGATTAATTTCTTCAGTGGGAAATTTGTTTACTTGAGTGTTGCTTCTCATGGATTTGCACTTTGACTTTGGCATTGTCATTTTAACTCTTAAGATCTCTCAATTTCACTAAACTGAATTATTTGGCCTGGGGTCCTGGTGGGTGGGCGCGGGCGGAGACTTACCTAGGTCGCGGGGTGAGGCCCGGCTGGACCGCGCGCGTCCCGACCGGTGGAGCGGGGTGGGGTGTAAAGGGAGGATGGGGGTCGGCGTGGAGCTATTTAACCCGAGGGCAGCTGGGGCGGGGCCCGGGCGCAGGGGGAGGTCCTCCTCGTCCCTTGGCCCTGCGGGCAGTTCCGGCTGGATGGTGGGAGTTGGAGCCGGGTCCCTGTGGGCTGACCTGGGGTCCTGGTGGGCGGGGCGTGGGCGGAGACTTACCTAGGGCGCGGGGTGAGGCCCGGCTGGACCGCACGCGCGCGCGTCCCGACCGGCAGAGCGGGGTGGGGTGTAAAGGGCGATTTATCTTTCTTATTATTTATTGAGTCACTGTGTTATTAGGATTCAATATGTCCCCAAACTCAGAGTAATACTCCTTTCTTTAGCTTCCTGAATAGTGGAATTATAGGCATACACGACCATGCCTGACTTCTCTGTTGTGTTCCTTTTTTTCATTCCATTCTTCCTTCTTTCCTTTTCAATATTTGTTGGTTTTAAAGAGGGTCTCATGTAGCTCTGGCTGGTTTCAAACTTGCTAAATAAGCTGAGGATAGCCTTCAACTCCTTGATTGTCCAACCTTTACTTCCCAAGTGCTGGGGTCACAGTCATTTGCCTATGTCTTTATTTTGTGAGACAGAATGTCATGCATAGCCCAAGTTGACTTTGAATTTGGGAGCCTCTGGTTTCCAGATACTGGGGTTACAAGTGCATGCCACTGTGCCTAGCACATGACTGATTTTAAATCTTCCATCTTGCCCCTGGTGTTTCTGCTTCTCTCAGCACTTCCACATCTTTTGCCTTCTTTCTTTCATTTGAAGTAACTGAAATTCTAAGCTATTGAAGGTTTTTGTTCTTAACTAATCTTCACTAACAATTTGCTAGCTATATTGTTTTTTTGTTCATATGTATTAATTGTACACGTTTCTGAATTTGTTTCCACTCATGCCTATAATGCATTTTGACCATATTCAGTCCCATCATTTACTTTAAAAAAAAATTATCTGGAACTCTTAGCTCACAATTTATTACTTGGTCTTTGTGCTTACTTTCTGGAAGGCCACATTCTCAGTCAGGGCTAGGGGGGAGGCTACTCATACTGGTGGGAGAGGTAGGTGTTGCTCTGGTCATACTCATCCGTGGTAAAACTGAACAGCATGAACTGACCCAGGTCGTGTTTGGAGATGACTCTCAAGGGTCCTTGTCCATACAGGGTCATTGCATAGGCCCCAGTGAGTATCTGATCTCCCATGCCGGGGGCGGGGGGGGGGTGTTTGCAACCATGTCCGTTTGGTCTGACTCTTAAAGTACCTTATGCATCTGGATGTGGTCATCAATCACCGGATCACACCAGTTCCTTAGTTGCATGCCATAGCAGGAAGGACCAGGTGCAGGGCACACCTTGTCCATTCTGTGAGCCTTTGGGGTTGCCGCAGTGTTCCGGGTGCCCTTGGACATCACTGTTGTGGGACTCGTGTCACTTTCAGTGCCCAGCGGCGCGATGACCACATCCTGCTCAGCCAGGGCCTTGTCCACATCGCAGCCTGCTGAACATCGCTCACCACAGTGTAGGCTGGCTAGGGAGGGGCCTTCTGACCAAATCCTGCTAGAATCTTGCACCAAGCACAGTCACCTCATAACCAATTTGCGCCGCCTGCACCAGCATGGTGAGCCTGGTCCTGCCAGTGGCACCAAAGATCAGGATCTTGCCAGTCAGCCTCGTGGTCCCGGGAATATGGGACTTGAGGTTCTGGAACCCGCAAGAACTCAGTGGCTGCAGGAAGCTCATCATCCTTTCTTGCTCCATTTCCACATTCATTGGTCTGCCCTTCCCCAGGTAACAATCACCTTTCTCTCTCATGTCTTTTCTGAAAAACATTATTTTAAGCATATGAGAGAAGCACGCAATAGTTGCCTTTCTGAATCTGGCATATTTCGCTTAACACCATGAGGTGCAGGCTATCCATTTTCCTACGAATGACATAATTTGTTTTTTTATGGCTGAATAATATTCTATTGTGTGTATGTACCATGTTTTCTTTATCCATTCATCTGTTGATGGGCATCTTAGATGATTCTATTTCTTGGCTATTGTGAAGAGCGTTATAAACATGACGGTGCGGGTATTTCTAGTGTGTATCTAGGAACTTTGATTCCTTTTGGTATATACCCAGGAGTAGAATAGCAGGATCACATGGTGATTTTGAGAAAAGTATCCATTAAAGTCTAATACAACCAGGCCGCTTGGGTGGTTCAGGCAGGTGAGGTTACCATGTGTACAAAACCAGAGACCTGAAGTTTGATTCCTGGAGCTTACAGTGGTGGAGTGAAAGAATCAACTCTACTTCCAAATAGGGAAGCACTAGGCATGCCTGATTCTCTCTCTCTCTTCCTTCCCTTTTCCTCCTGATCTCCTCCCTCTCCAAATTCTCACTGTAGAGCCCAGGCTGGCTTGAACTTGGATCCTCTTGCCTATGCCTCCAGATGCTGGGATTGCAGACATCACCACCATGGATGCTTGACCAGCATTACTAAACTGGAAGCATTTGCACTGTGCTGAGATGAACCCAGGACCTTGGGCATTGTCAGGAAGCATGCTACAAACCAGCCCTCTGCTTCTGGCTTGTGGTTGGCTGTAGAGTACCATCATCTAGTATACTTATAACTTATGCATTGCATGCAGGTGTAGATGTAGACACAGTGAAACTGCAGTTCATAAAGTTATTTAAATTTAATGGAAAGGTTTTAATTAACCTTATAAAAGGAAAATATACTTTTATACGTACTTTTATATGGCTGCTTTTTAGGTGGTATTTCAGTTTCATTACATGTGGCTGCAATAAAATACTCGGAGGCAAGCAACTCAGGGAAAGAAAAGGTTTATTCCAGCTCAGATCTCAGGTTATGGTCCATCATGGCAGGTGAGTTGCTGCAGCAAGAGGCCAGGGAGCTGGTCACATTATATGCACAGGCAAGGGCAGAAGCAGTAATGATGAGTGACTCCATCTTGCTTTCTCCCTCTTCATGCTGCCCCGATGCCAGGTCTAGGGAATGGTATTGTGCCAGTGACCAGGGTCTTCCACACCCCTCAGTGCAATCCACACGAACTCTCCCAGGCATTGCCAGGGGTCAACCTTAACCTTGACAATCCCTTTCAGGTGGGCTAGAGACTTGCCTGCTTGCAAGGTTGTCAGGTTGAAAATAAAAATAAAGGTGGAATATTAGGGCTGGAGAGATGCTCAGTGATTAAGACTCTGTCTTGCAAGCAAAAGGTCCTGGGTTTGGATCCCAGGTCCCATGAAGAAAAAAAGGCCCTGGTGGGCAAGCCTGGGAAATCCCAGAGTAAAACAATCCAGGATGATTCCTAAAGTCACCACTGGTCTTCCACAGAGGCACACAGTGCCCTCTGATACACACACACGTACACACACACACACACACCAAATAAATAAAGTATTTTTAAAAAGGTGTAATATATGTAACAGAATGGCACGATAAAGTTATTAATTAGGGCTCAGGTCTGCCTGAGAGAAGTTAGACACATTCTCTTCTCTTTGTACCCAAATGCATTAGGATTTACACAGGCCTGAAGAATCCTGGAGACACATCCTGAAGTATTCTTTTAGACACATACAAATATGGCTGATGGACTGGTGTAATGGCAGGGACCCTAGTGGCAGGGAAATATTCCAGAAGCCACTGAGAGAGAAGCTCATTGTGAATGAAAAGAATGGGAACCATGGATCAAGTCTAACAGTGGATCTCAAACAAGAGAGGAGTGCTTGTGCCAGATACAAAACACAAGGGATGATCCTGAAGCCACTGGTGTCCAGCCTGTGGGGGCAAGGGCCTAACCTGAGAAGCCTGGGATATGAGTTTGAGCTGGAAGAGTTAGACCATGGATCTCAAAACATCATGGGGGCTCTGTCGCTCTTGCCACAACTCTTCTCCTCCACCAAGCATTCATCAGGAGGGTCATTTTCTTGCTTCCAAGGAGTAAGGATGCAGACTTTCTGTCCTGAATTCATCACTCTCCGAGTTTCGTGGCCTTCAGGCTACGGCGGGATTCCATCCCCCACTATCATTCAACTGAGCTAAGTTCCTAGGGGTTGGTGATAACATCACAGGGATGAGTTTCAGCAGGAGGATGACATCTGGAATCACAAGGACCTGAGGTTAGAGAGTCCCTGCCTGCATGTCTGTGGCAACGAGAAAAGAACAGAGCACTAACCGCTCAAACAATTTTACTCGGGGACCTCTCCAGCTGAGCATAGCACAGAAAAGCATGCTTTCTATTTCGCCAGAGGTAACTTTAATCTCAGGCAATCGAACCAGAGCAGCAGCATTTCATTCCTGCTGACCAATGGTACGTTGCGAGAAGGGGAGTCAACTGCCAGTGCACAGGGGCCCTGCCCAGAGCTTTTGGTTCCTAAGTCTGTAGACTCTCTGGCTTGGCTAGCCATGAACTAGACCCTTCACAGTTTTATATGTTTGTATGTGTGTTGCAATTGGTTGCGTGCACATGTGTGTGCATATGCACGCTTCCATGTACAAATGCACGTGGGGCCACAGTGTAGATCTAGCAAAGGTTCTCTATTGCTCTTTGCCTTATGGCCTTCAAACAAGGCATCTCACTGAGCTGGAAGGTTGTCTTTTGGGCAAAGTTGGCCACCCAGCTAGCTAGTAAGAGTGGCCTGTGTTGCAGTCCACCTGCATGGTTGCTGACAAATCACCATCAAACAGCTTAAGGGAGCAAAGGGGTTATTTTCTTATGATAGTTCAGTTACAGTCTGTAGTCCAGCTTGACGGGAGAGCATGGACCAACTCCAGGGCTGAGGGAACTGGCCACACCATCTCTATGTAATGGCTGAGAGAGGGACAATCCTTACTTGCCAAACCAGCACGTCTGGACAAGGGTGCACGAGGATGGTGACTCTCTCAACCAACTCTCTGTATTTTATTCCAGGGCCTAATCCCACCCACCTGGCCTTCCCCATCAGCCAGAGAATCTCCTGCAGGTTTGCTCTGGGCTTAATCCAACCATTAATTCTCTACAAATGTACCCAGAGCTTAAACCCTTAACAGTTAAGTTGACACCTGTCTCTACTCTGGGGTTACTGGCATGTGCAGCTGTGCCTAGCTTCTTCCATGTCTTTCTTGCTTACAAACCTTCAACTACCAGGACTTATTTGTGTTGAAGCAGATGACACTTGGATTCATTAACTGGCAACATCTGTGATGTTTGGTTAGCTTTATAAAGGTCTATGACTGGGCATAGTAGCACATACCTATAATTCTACCATTTGGGAGGTGGATACAGAAGAATCAGGAATTAGGAGCCATCTTTGGCTACATGGGGGAGTTCAAGGTTAGCCGAGACCTATGAGATCCTGTGTCAAAAAGTAAAGTATGGCCTGGAGAGATGGTTCAGAAGCTTTTGCCTTGCAAGAAAGTCTTGAGGTTGGATCCTGGATACCACATAAAAATGACAGATAAAAATGGCGGTGGCCTATACTTTCTGGTCCTGTGTGTATCAGAGGACACAGTGTGTCCCTGTGGAGGACCAACAGTGACTTCGGGAATCATCCTGGACTTTGTCTACCTCCTTTTTTGCTTCACACTAGGATTTCCCAGGTTCTATCCAGCAGGGTGGGAAGTACATGCCACGACATTTTCTGCCTGACATTTTTTTATGTGGGACCTGGGATCTAAGCTCAGGATCTTCTCTTTGTGAGGCAGAGTCTTAACCACTGAGCCATTCTCTCCAGCCCACTTTTGAGTTCTTTGTGTCTTTGGCCCTGTAGTTTTATTATGATGGTGCAGGAGTGGATTCTTTCCTTATTAGTAGGTTTGAAATTTATATCATCAGGGGGATGGAGAGGTGTCTCAGGGGTTAAGCTTCTGCCTTGCAGGCAGAAGGTCCTGAGTTCGGTTCCTAGACCCCACGTATAGACGCGGGGTGGGAAGCGGGGGCGGCCTGTGTTTCTGGTCCTGGTAGAGTGGAGCCTGTGAATCCTGGGGCAGAGTAAACAAGGAGGAGGTGGAGGCATCCATGGCGGTTCCTGAATTTGCCTGTGGTTCTACACACACACACTATACACATACATACACACACGCCACACATGCATACATGCACAACTGAATAAATATAAATAAAAAAATTTAAAAAAAGAAATTTATATCATCAGTTCTAGAAAATCATTAGCTATTGTTGCCCCACATTTTGCTTCTGTGCCATACTGTCTTTCTGCCTTGGGTCTCTGATTAGATAGATGTATGCCTGGAGAGCTTTGTTGCTCTTCACTATTATCGTTTATTTATTTTTAGCTTTTATTGTGTGCGTGCATGCACGCGCCCGGGCGCACAAGCGTGTGTGTGTGTGTGTGTGTGTGTGTGTGTGTGTGTGTGTCCATGTGTCCATGTGTCCGTGTGTGCGCTCACCTGTGTCATTCTAGGGGTGACTACCCTGGATTGCTCTGTCTCCTTTTTGCTTTGCTCTGGAGTTTCCCAGGCTCTGCCTTCCAGGTCTGGAAGTTCAGGTCGTTGCCGCTTCCACTTGATGTTTTTAACAAGGGATCCGGGATCTGAATTTAGGACGTATCTGTTTGCAAGGCAGAGGCTTAACCCCTGAGCCATCTCTCCAGCCCCTATTTAAATTATTATTTTAAATCGTGTGAGTGATGTACACATCTGTGTATTTGCTTATAGATCCAGAAGTCAATGTCAGGTGTCTTCCTCTATCAATCTCTATTTTATTTTTGGAGATGGGGTCTCTTACTGAACCTGGAGTCCACCCATTGGCTAGACTGGTTGTAAGCCCAAGGATCCTTCTGTCTCTGCATTTCCAGACTTAGAAGTAAATACGTGTGTGATGCCTAGCCCAGCATTTTATGTGTGTGCTGGGGGTCCAAACTCAGGTCCTCACGCTTGAGTAACAAGCATTTCCCCCACCAAACCATCTCCCCAGTTCTCCTGTTTTTGAGACAGAGTATCTCAAAGCTAGCCCAGGCTGGCTTTGAACTCATAATCATCCTGGCTCAATATCAAGAGTGATAGGATTACAGATGTATTGTGATTACATCTGGCTTCTTATTTGTTTTCTGAGACAAGGCCCACCCGGGCTGGTCTTGAACTTACCATCTTCCTGCCTTAGCCTTCTGCTTGCTAGATTATAAGGCTTAAGCCACCATGTCTGACTTCTCCCTCTGAGTTTCATGTCTCTAAGATGTTTTGTGGACATTATTTTTCAGCTCTACATATTCACTGATTATATTAGTAGTTGCATTCGGTTTCTTCTTTTTCATGTATGTGTGTGTGAAGGCATGTATGTGCACAGGTATGTGCTCATGAATGCACTTGAGTGCCTTTGCCTGTGGAAGGCCAAGGGCGATAGAGGGAATCACTCTTGTTTCACCTTGTCGTGAGCCTGGGTCTCTGATTAAGTCTAGAATATGCCATTAGAGCTAGTTTGCCTAGTTAGGTTGCTCTGGAAGATTCTCAGGCTCTGCCTTCCAAGGCTAGAACCTGCTTGGCATTTTTCTGTGGTTCTGAGGATCTGAACTCGTGTCTTTATGCTTTTGAGGTAGAAGCTTTAATCTCTGAACCATCTCCCCACTCATCGTATTTTCAGTTTTCTTCTTTTGTCTTCTTTGTCTTCTCTTTTTTTCCCTTTGTCTTCTCTTCTCTTTGTGTGTGTGTGTGTGTGTGTGTGTGTGTGTGTGTGTGTGTGTGTGTGTGTGTGTGTATGTATTTCAGAGAGTATTATATGTCCCTGTGGAGGACCAAGAATGACTTTGGGAATCATGTTGGATTGCTTCTATCTCCTTTTTGCTTTGCTTTGGGATTTCCCAGGCTCTGCCCACCAGGGCTGGAAGTGCAGGCCACTGCCGTTTCCGCCTGGCTTTTTTATGTGGGATTTGGGATCTGAGCTTAGGACCTTCTGCTTATAAAGCAAAGTCTTAACCCTTCAACCATCTCTCTAGCCCCAAATTCCTTTTCTTACATGTTGGATCATTCTTTTAAAAATTATTTATTTATTTTTATTTTTGCATGTATGTCTGTGTGTATCAGAGGGTATTATGTATGCCCGTGGAGACCAAAGGGTGACCTTGGGACTCATCCTGGATTGTTCTGTCTCCTCTTTGTTTTACTCTGAAGTTTTCCAGGCTCCATCTTCCAGGACCAAAAGTGCAGGCCATTGTTATTTCCACCTGGCATTTTACAAGGTCCTGAGCTCAGATCCCAGGTTCCACATAAAAAAGCCAGGCGGAAACTGCAGTGGCTTGCACTTCCAGCCCTGGTGGGCAGAGTCTGGGAAATCCCAAGGCAAAGCAAAAAGGAGATAGAAAATCATTTTACATAAAATCACCATCAAATGACTTAAGGGAACAAGGGGTTTATTCTCTCATTTATTCTCTCTTCTGACTACTGGTTACAGTTATTTGTCCAGCTTGGCAGGAGAGCATGCACCATCACCAAAGGGTTCTGATCCAAACTCAGAACTTTCTGAATTTGAGACAGAGGCTTAGCCTCTGAGTTATCTCACTGGTCTGGGTCATTTTTAAAAACATATTTTATTATTATTTATTTATTATTTATTTATTTATTTATTATTTATTTATTTATTTATGAGAGAGAGAATTTGCATGGCATAGCATGTACGTAGAGGTCAGAGGAAACTTTCAGAAGTCAGTTCTCTCTACCATATGGGCTTCTGAGAATCAAACTCAGGTTTTGAGATTTTCAAGTAGGTGCCTTCCTGCTGAGTTATCTCACTGGGGTTGGGCTGTGTTCTCTTCGAATATGTCAAGTTTTTTGTTTTCTGGTGGGCGGACATGAGGTCCACGGGACTGGAAAATCTTAATCTTCTTTCCATGTTTCATTGCTGTCAGTGGACAGGGATTGTTTGTTGTCCTGTGTAGATACGATTGTGCGTGTGTAGAAAAGGGCACTGTGTGTGTGCCTGTGGAGACCCAAGGATGACTTTTGGGAATCATTCTGGATTGCTCTACTCCTTACTGCTTTTCTCTTGGTTTCCCCAGACTCTGCCTTCCAGGGATGGACATGCAGGCTGCTGCCATCTCTGCCCAGTGTTTTTACGTGGGATCTGGGATGTGAACTCAGGTCCTTTTGCTTGATCAGGCTTAACCTCTGAGTCATCTCTGCAGCCTGGTGATAGGTAATTTCTGTATGAATGAATGCACATCCGTGACATAGGTAACAGTACCTATAATTTCACTGCCCAACCAGTAAAAGAGCAACCTACCAACTCCTCCCATACTCTACAACTCTATTTTTCTTTTCCAACTTTTCATTGTTCCTTTCCTTTTATGTTTTATTTTATATATGTATATATTCTAAATTTATTGTTCTGAATGAGTGTGTTAGTTGTTAACATAGATATGGAGTAGCTAGTTCTCTCGACCCTTTGGTAATGGTGCATGCTCTCCTGCCAAGCTGGACAAACAACTGTAACCAGCAATCAGAAGAGAGAATAAGCCCCTTGCTCCCTTACATCATCTGATGATGATTTTGTCAGCAACATGCAGGCTTACTGCATCACTGACTTTGAAATCCTGATCCTCCTACCTCCACTTCTCAAGTGCTGGGATCACAAGCAGTACGTACTAATGTAGAGGTTGCAGTCAGCCTGCATGTTGCTGATAAAATCACCATCAAATGACTTAAAGGAACAAGGGCTTTATTTTCTCTCATTTATTCTCTCTTATGATTACTGGTTACAGTTGTTTGTCCAGCTTGGCAGGAGAGCATGCACCATCACCAAAGGGTCGAGAGAACTAGCTACTCCACATCCACATTAACAACTGAGAGAGAGGCAATTTTCACTTGCCAGTCCAGCACGTCTGGTCAAGTGTACAGGAGAAGGTCAACTTTCTCACTCAGCTTTCTGTATTTTATTCATCTGTCCAGGGCCTAGTTCTACCCACCACGGGCTGAGCCTTCCCCATCACTTAGATAATCTCCTGCAGGTTTGTTCTGGGCTTAACTCAACTACTAATTATCTACAAACGTGCCCAAAGCTTGAACCCTCAACCATCAAATTGATACCTGTATCTAACTATGACACTCAGCCTAGGCTACAGAGCAAGTCTGAAGTCAGCCTGCGTTACACAAAATCTTGTCTAAAAATTTTTAAAGCATTTTTTAAAATTTATTTTAAAAAATTGTGTGTGTGTGCTGGGGCGATTCCCCCAGGCATACACTGTGACGGCTCCAGGCCGTCGGGGCGGAGAAAGGCCAATATGCTGCAGGCCCTTTACCCCTACTCAAATCCAGGGGCCTCGGGACACAGCAGGGAGTCTGTCAAGGCGACACTCCGTCACTCACTCATACACACAGCTCCTGGCTGTAACGACCTGACCGCCCGCACCTCCGCCTCAGCCCTCCAGAGACTCGGCAACAGACGGGGAGTTTGTCAAAGCAAGATCTCAGTTTATTGGGGGTAACAAATCAGCTTATATAGACAAAGAATCCAAGCGCTTGAAACACCAGCCAGTTACCTTGATGGTCAGTATAGCACATACTCTGCATAGGTCAGATTAAACATAAATCTATGTTGGCTCCTATAAGCCAATTAGGACTCTGTGTAATGTGATCAGGGTCACGCCTAGGACACCAGCTCCTAGCGCAATCTTTGGCCCTATGTGCTAAGCCATGCCCTGCTCACTCCCTCCCAGACCGTTATCTCTGGGTGGGCCTAACATGTGTGTGCTTGTGTGTGTATGTATGTGTGTGTGTGTGTGTGTGTGTGTGTGTGTGTGTGTAGAACCACGGATGAATTCGGGAACCACTGACGCACCTCCACCTCCTCCTTGTTTACTCTGCCCGGGGATTCACAGGCTCCGCCCTACCAGGACCAGAAACTCAGGCTGCCCCCGCTTCTACCCAGTGTCTATACGTGGGGTCTAGGATCTGAACTCAGGACCTTCCGCCTGCAAGGCAGAGGCTTAACCCCTGAGCCACCTCTCCAGCCCCTAAAATTTTTTTTTAAAGAAAGCAAAAGAAAAGAAATAAAGAAGGAAAGAAGGAAAAGCTATATTGTTCAGTTTTTAAAATCATTTTGAACTTTATGAAAGGATATCATGGCATAATAATGTCTTGGATTTTTTTTTTACTTTTATTTAGTGTGTATGTGTATGTCAAACCGTGGGAGTCTGTTCTCATCTTCCACCATGTTAGTTGGGTGGGTTGAACTCGGGTTGTCAGGTTTGGTGACAAAAACTTTACCTGCTGAACCATCTCAAGAGCTCCCATGTCTTGGGACTTTTAAAACTCAATTAAAAAATTAATTCATTAATTAATTTAGCTTTTTAAGATGGGTTCTCAGTCGTTCAGGCTGGCCTTGAATTTGCTATGTAAGTGAAGATGATCTACATTTAAAAAATGTATTTAGGAGGAAAAGGAAAGAGGGACACACACACAGAAAGAGAGAGACACACACACAGAAAAGAGAGACAGCAACAGAGGCCGAGAGAGACAACAAGCACATTCATGCCATGACTCATGGGTAAAGGTCAAAGGACAACTTTGGAAATCAGTTCTCTCATACCATGCAAGTTTCGAGGGATTAGACTTGGGTCACCAGATTTGTGAGCAGGTGGCTTTTTGACTGGGTTATCTTGCCAGCCCCCTGAAAATGATCTTGAACTCCTAATCCTCCTGCCTCCATCTCCTCCCAAACACAAGGCTGACAGACATGCACCACTATGCCTGTCTCTCAAGTGCACATCAACTAAAACTTACCCATATTATTTGCATATTCTCTATAACACTTAAGTTGACTTTGGTTTTTTTTCACTCTTCTATTCATGAGTATTTTGGTTATTTCTAGTTTTTTTTTTTTTTTTCACATGCAAGCAGCCATGCTATGAATGTACTGTATCCATCTCCTACCAAATGTGAGTTTCCATGGAGTGGGCAACTCTGGGTGGAATGCTGGGTTATAGTATACGTGGGCTAGCTAGAACATACTAGCAAGGCTGCAGAGTAACATCCATCTTGGGTGGTCAGGCATTAGTTCTGATTGGCCAGGATTATACTATCATCTATTAGTACTTTGAACATTATTCCATGAGTGTCAAGCTTTACAGGCTAATGCCAAATTGTTTTAAAAATAGTCCCAGTTTTACCTTCACAAGAACCTTATAAGGATAAGAGATCCTGTTGATTCCTGTTGACACCTTGAAGTGTCACAGACTATAAAATCTTGCCCATCTAATGGGTGTCCATTGGTACCTTCTTCTGGCCTTCACTTGCTTTTCCTGGCAACTAACAAGTTTGAGCAGATTTTCATATATACATTGAACACATGCATTTCCTGTAAGAATTCCTGTTCATGTAGCTTTCTCACCTACCATGTATTTTTCTATTTGGTTGTCACTTAAAGTTGATTCCAGTGAGTTCACACAGAGAAGTAAATGATGGGTAATACCAGCTCTTGGCCAGTTATGTATATGGCAACCTCCATCTTCTAATTTAGAACTTGTCTTTTCACTTCCCTTAAGATGATTGATGACTAGAAACTCCTAAAAGCCAAATGTTCATCTTTATTTTCCTAGATTGTGCTTCTCATGTACACCTTCTTCAAGAAAAGCTTTCTTCTCCAAGGTCAGAAGGACAAGTAGGCCGATGTGATGGCGTACACCTGGAGTTCCATCTACTTAGGAGGCTGAGAGAGGAGGTTTCCTGGACTCAGAATTTCAAGTCCAACCTGGACAACATGGAAAGACCTCAATTATTTGTTGTTTGTTTGTTTAGATGGTGATGGTGGTGGTGGTGGTGGTGGTGGTGGTGTGTGTATGTATTGCTTGTGCATGTGTAAGTGTAGGCCGGAAGTTCATGTCCAATGTCTTCATCAGCTGTTCTCTATCTCATTTTTTGCCTCTGTGTGTGTGTGTGTGTGTGTGTGTGTGTGTGTGTGTGTGTGTGTAGAAGAAGGCATTTGAGTGTGTGTGCTGTGGAGGCCCAAGGATGACATCAGGAATTACCCTGGATTGCTCTACCTCCATATTGCTTTGTTCTGGGGTTTCCCAGGTCTCTCCTTCCAGGCCTGGAAGTGCAGACCACTGCCATTTCCACTGAGCATTTTTTAAAAACTTCATTCATTCATTCATTCCTTCAGAGTGTGTGTGTGTGTGGGTACTGTATGTCCCTGTGAAGGACCAGGAATGACTTCTGGAATCATCCTGGATTGCTTCTACCTCCTTCTTGCTTCCTTCTGGGATTTCCTAGGCTCCGCCCACCAGGGATGGAAGTACAGACCAACACCATTTCCACCTGGCATTTTCCATGTGGGACCTGGGATCCAAACTCAGGACGTCCTGCTTGCGAGGCAGGGTCTTAACCCCTGAGCCATCTCTCCAGTCCCCTCCCAGCATTTTTATATGTGATGTGGGGGTCAGAAC
The DNA here is from genome assembly GCA_023101885.1 of Typhlomys cinereus. NCBI lineage: Eukaryota > Metazoa > Chordata > Mammalia > Rodentia > Platacanthomyidae > Typhlomys > Typhlomys cinereus. The sequence continues at coordinate 1,562,354 of JALPQD010000180.1, forward strand.
TTGGGTCCTTTTGTTTTCAAGGCAAAGGCTTAAACCCCTGAGCCATTTTTCCAGTCCTCTACCTTATGTTTTTTTAATATTTTATCTGTGTGTATGTGTGTGTGTGTGAGAGAGAGAGAGAGAGCGAGCGAGAGAGATCATGGTATCAGCATGGGTAGAGGTCACAATCAGCTCTGTTTTCTTACCATTTGAACTTCTTGGGACTGAATTCAGGTTGCCAGGTTTGTGAGCAGGTGCTTTAACCCACTGAACTATCTCACTGGCCCATGTTAAAGAATGAACATGACGTTCAATATTATGTGTCAACTTACCTGGGTCTCAGAGTGCCTGGACCATATAAAATATATTTGGTTACACACCATGCCTGGGTATGTCTGGGAAGGTGTTCCTGAATAGGATCAACATTTAAATTATAGACTAAATAAAAAATATTGCCCTCCTTATGTGGTTGGACCTCATCCAACCAACTGAAGGTCAGATTAGATTTGAGTACATGTGGTATTAGGCCTCGCCTTGCTTTACATTAGTCCCTATTGTATGGAGCTGTAGCTTTCAGGCCACGTGTTGTATGGTGGCCCCCACTTTGTTAAGCAGCAGTTTGCTCCATTTTGAGTGTGAATGCTGAAGCGAATGACTCCACATCCTGTTTGTGCAAGTAAACAACTACCATCTGTCCAACACAAACCATAAGGCACGACTGATAAATAATTTCTTTACACAAATAAAATCTATGGAACTTACTGAATTAAATCAGCAACACATGGACACACGGGTGTACTGAAACCATTTCAGCAAAAACTAGACCTGTGAACTTATCAAATGAATTCTGGGACTCCCTCCCCTGGATCATGTAAACGAGAGACACCTAACCGCTGGAGTACCCTGCACCCGCCAGCCTGTCATGAGACCATCCAGCACATGTGCCTGGACTGACAGGCAATGAATGCTCTGCTCTGCCCTGGCGCCAGATTTAGCTCCTCATGATCCCCTGCTTGACACCACCAACGAACCATGTTGTGGGACTCAGCTCTGTATTTTCTGACAGTTTCGTTGTCTATTTTAGTGTGGTGTGTGTGTGTAAGCAGGCACTGTATTGTCGGCTGTGGAAGCCCAAGGGTGATCCTGGATTGCTTCCACCCCCTTACTGCTTTGCTCTGGGTTTTCTCAGATTCTACCTTCCAGGGTTCGAAGCGCAGACTGTCGCCATATCCGCCCATGATTTTGACGTGAGATCTGAACTTAGGTCCTTTGGCTTGTGAGGCAAAGGTTTAAGCCCGTGAGCCATCTCCTAGCTCATGTGGCTGAGTTTTTATGTGAATATCTCATCTAACCCTCTTTCCTCTTCCTCATCTGTCGGCCTTTGCCTTCGATAAGGCCTCTTTGAACCATGTGAGGTGTAATGAGTGGTTTGAGAGTGAGCACTTGTACTTAGGGTGAGGTGAAAGCGCCCGTGGCTGCCGATGGCCGTGGCTACCAAGTGAAATCAGTGGTCCTTGGTGAGCCAGAGCCAGGGAATTGATGCGGCTTGTGAATTTTCTGTTATTCAATGAATTCCAACCTTGTGGAATGAAACAAGCATGTCCATATTCCCTTCTGATTGCTTTCTCGTGACAATAACAAATAATTCTTTTTGTCTGCCTTACTGTCTTTGAATCAAGACTTTATCTTTTCCTGATTTCGGCCTCGGATCAGCTCTCCTGGCTCTCCACTTGCCTAGGGACCATTCCAAGCTTCTCAACTCCCACAATCGTGAGAATCAATCATGTATGATAAACCTATTTTTCTTCCCTTCCTCCCTTCCCTTCTCGTATCCCTCCCTTTTCCTCTCTCCTCTCTCTCCTCTCTCTTCTCTCTCTTCTGTCTCTCCTTCCTCCTTCTTCCTTCCTTCTTCCTTCCTTCCTTCCTTCCTTCCTTCCTTCCTTCCTTCCTTCCTTCCTTCCTTCCTTTCTTCCTTCCTTCCTTCCTTCCCTTCCTTCCTCTCTCTCTGTCCTGGCTCCGTTTCTCTGTAGAATCCAAATTAGTGCAACTTCCATTGAGAACTTTGTGTTTGTCATTTAATTCATTAACCTAATCCAAGTGGAGTTGAATCGGATTGTATCTTGTGAAGTAGGGATCCATTTCATTATTTTTCCAAATGGATAGTCATTTCCTCCTATTTTCTACTTATCTACTGTGCCCTCTTTGCCACACATACAATTTCCATATATAAATCTGTCTGCGCTCTCTGGTCTAATGTAGTGATCACCTTCCCTCTCTCAAGCCAGCAAAGACCACGTGGTCTTGACATTCTGTGGCCTTCCTAAGTCCTGATTTTGATAGAGCACATTATGCCCCTGGTGGTCTTTCTCATAAGTGTCTAGAGGAATTAATGACATCTCTTAGTCCCAGGTTGGAAGCTTTCAGTGACTTCCCAAATTAACAGCAACTTGGATAGTTGAAAAAAGAAAAGTCGTTTTCAGATCTGGTACACCAAACTGCACAAGATAAGTTGAAATAACGTCTTATAAAGTTAGGAAATTTCCAGGGGCTGGAGAGGTGGCTCAGGGGTTAGAGCCTCTGCCTTGCAAGCAGAAGGGTCCTGAGTTTCGGATCCTAGACCACGTATAGACTCCGGGCTGAAGCAGGGGCAGCCTGTGCTTCTGGTCCTGGTAGGGGCGGAGCCTGTGAATCCTGGGGCAAGTAAACAAGGAGGAGGGAAGGCGGTTCATGGTGTTCCCAAATTTGCCCATGGTTCTATATATACACACACGCACACATGCATACACTCACAAATGAATAAATAATAAAAGACTCTTTAAAAAAAAAGTTAGGGGGGCTGGAGAGATGGCTCAGGGGTTGTGACTCTGTCTCACAAGCAGAAGGTTCTGAGTTCGGATCCCAGGTCCCACGTTAAAAAAAATAAAAAAATAAAAAAAAAAGTTAGGAAATTTCCAAAGGTTTCTGAGGTTGAGAAGGACCCAGAAGTCAATTTAAATGGGTCTCTGACCCCAAACAATGGCCCATAGATAGAACTGGAGGTGAACGCCAAGGATGTCTTCTTTTTTTAATTGTGAATTTCACCATCAATCAATAGGAAGTAGTTCCCGCCCTCCAGCCTGCTCATTGGATATGTCAGGAACTGCATGTGAACAGTCCGGGGAAACCATGAACTCTGTGCTTGAGACTCACAGAGTTGAAAAGCGTTCCATGACTGGACCATTATAAGATTCCCATGTGCAGTCCTCTGACCCACCTTTCCGTTGTGAGAAGATGCCCATCTGCCTGTGGCTTCCCTCAAGTTCCTATAGAAGCCACCCTGAAACAGCTTCCTGGTAAGGTAGACAGGGTGACAAGCGCCCCTTCCTTTTCTCATGTCACTGTCTCTGTTAATAAGTAGCCTTGCTTCTTGCCTCAATACCCCATCTTCCTACTGGATCAAGCCTGTTTATGTGACGAGCAGCTGGATTTGCCCTAAAAATAATTTCAGTGTATTAAACTATACCAATGGTGCAATCCATTGAGCATGTTTGAAATATACCAGGGAATGAAATATTTCATTTTTAATATTTCTTTGAGAGAGAAAAAGAGAAAGAACTCATGTCGTGACATTTGAGTAGAAGTCAGAGGACAACTACTTTTGCAAGTCAGTCAGCTCTCCCCTTCCACCACATGGGCTTCTGGGGATCAAATTCAGGTCACCAGGTTTGCGAGTGGAACCTTACCTGATGAGCTATCACGCTGGAACCTTATTCTATTTTCCGAGTGAAAAATAAAGACAGTAAAGTATATATTACGTGTGTGTGTGTGTGTGTGTGTGATTTTATGAGCTCTTATGTTACTTGGGCTGGCCATGAACTTCTGGGCTCAATGGAACCCCCTGCCTCAGCCTCCCATTGTTATAATTACAGTTCTTCTCTCACCATTGGACTATTGACTTCTAACATGTACAGCATAAAATACAATCTGAGTACATATTGGTGAAGATTTACACATCGATGGAGAACAATATTTCTCAAACCTTATTGTGCAGATGAACCATCTGGTGAAGATAGATTCTGATTTTAGTAGTCCTTGGTGGGACTTCAAGTCTCCCTCCCCCTCCCTCCCTCCTCCTCCCTCCCTCCCTCCTCCTCTCTCCCCCTCCTTCCCTCTCCCTCCCTTCCTTCCTCCCTTCTCCTCCCTCCCTCCCTCCCTTCCTTTCCTCCCTTCCTCCTCCCTCCCTTCCTGCTGCCCTTCCTTCCTCCCTCCTTCCTTTCTTCAACTTCCTTTTTTCTCTTTCTTCCTCCCTCCCTTCTCTCCCTTCCTTCCTTCCTTTCTCTCTCTTCTTCCCTCTTCTTCCTTCCCTCTTTCCTTCCTCCTTCCTCCTCCTCCTTCCTTCCTTCCTCCTTCCTTCCTCCTTCCTTCCTTCCTCTTCCTTCCTTCCCTCCGTCCTTCCTTCCTTCCTTCTTCCCTCCCTCCCTCCCTCTCTCTCTTCTTTCTTTCCCTCCCTCCATCCCTCCGTCCCCCTCCCTCCCTCCCTCTCTCCTTCCCTCCCTTTCTTCTTTGTTGTTTTTACCTCCTGAATGCTGGGATTGCACCAGTTTATGTGGTGCTGGAGGGAAACCCAGGGTTCTGTGTATGCTACGCAAACACTGAGCTACATCCCCAGCCCTGATTATGCAGTTCTAACAAGCTCTCAGTGCTTCTGCTGCTGCTGCAGTCTGGAGACCACAGTTCGTGAGGCCAGGCTTTTGTTTGCTGAGACACTGGTTCTCTGTAGTCCAAGCTCAACTGAAACTCAGTTAGAAGCCTAGGCTGAGCCACATCCAGCCATGTTTTGTGGTATATAATAGTGTTTCTGATTGATGCATGATTTTCCAATAATCTGAATATTTCATCTCTTTTCTTAACTTGTTTTCCACATTGACTAACATTTCTATTGTTTTCAGCTAAGGATCATTTCGTAGAAGTCTGCTATGGCTATTCTTGTACACATCTAGAGGATAGGCCATATGCATTCACTTTGGCTAGTATATGGTAGGAATGCCAATCACTCGCTTGCAGGTGTAGCTTTATTAGATGTTGCCAAATGGTTTACCAAAGGTGATGATTCAGCTTATTGTCAGCAAAGTACCACATTTTTACTTGAACTTTGTCATTATGACTCTGTACAGCGTTCTGTTGGAGGTGAGTACGCATCAGTGGTGGTTTAAATTAATTTTCCCTCATGAGTAATAGGGTTTGAATATGTTTTTATGTGCTTATTGGATTCCTCTTTAGAGAAGACTAATTCATGCCCCCCCCCATTAAATTTTTTTGCATTCATGGGCTGGAGAGATGGCCTCAGGAGTAAGCCTCTTCCTCAAAAGCAAAAGGACCTGAGTTTGGATCCTGGATCCCGTGTGAAAATGCCAGATAGAGATGGTGGTGGCCTACATTTCTGTCTCTGGAAAGCAGAGTCTGGGAAGTCCCAGAGCGAAGCAAAAAGGAAGTAGAAACCATCCAGGATGACTCTTAAAATTGGTCTCCATGGACACACACAATGCCTTCTGATACACACACGCACACTTTTTTTTATAACATTTTTATTATATTTCCGCTCTCCCCTCCTCCTCCCCCACGAACCCCCTGGTCCCCCTCCCTCCCTTCCCATCTCCCAGTACCTCCCCCCCCAATTCCCAGAGAGTCCTTTATTGCGTATGCCTAACTCTCCTCTTGGTCCTCCTTTCTGATGACGTAAAAGGACCCAGTGGCATTTCCCTGAACCCTTTCTCGTGTTCCCCTTAAGCATAGGAACACTACTGTGGCCATCAATCCCTTGCCTCCAAGGATCTTGGTGTTTAGCCGATGTTAGACTTTGTGAGGTCAATATGTGACGGACATGGCGCAGGGCATGCAAAGTCCTATTATGATTGCTCAGCCCTATCTAGTGTGGAGACTCTTCAAATCATTGCTCCCCCCATCCTTTTGTCTTTACAATCTTACCGCCCCCTCTTTCCGCAGATGTCCCTGAGCTTCAGGCTGGGGGGAGATTAGGCTGGCTTAGTTCTATGTGGATGATATAGAGTCTCTGAAGTTCTGGACTTGCACACACACTTTTTTATCATTTTTCTATTGATTATAGTATTTTGTTTTTTATGTATTATGTATTTAAGTTTCAGTATTCTCAATTGTGTTCCTTTGGAATATACAAACTCGCAACTGTTTCTCTGAAGTTGTGATTTTTTACTCTTTTATTTATACACTACATAATATATGTGTGGTGTATGTATGTATGTACTGTATGTATGCATGCATGTATGTATGTATGTATGTATGTATTTATCTATCTATCTATCTAGGGTGTGTGTATGCACAAGGTACACATGCACAGATCAAGGAGCTAAAGGAGGATGCTGGCATCTTGCTTTATCACTCTCACCTCACTCCTTTGAGACAGAATCTCTCGCTGCTAGGCTGGTGGCCAGTCAACACCAGTGAGCCTCCTGTCTCTGTCTCCCACAATGCTAGGGTTCCAGGAATGGCCACTTCTAAACCCAGTTTTTCATGTTCTTAGAAGTTTCTCTTGTTTTGAATCCCTAGAAGTTTGGGTCTTGAAAGAACCAAACATGATTAATGGGTTCTTTCAATGAACATAATTATTTATTTTAATATTTAATTGTTAGTATTTTCCTACATGGTCAGCACTTTATTTTTGTTTTGCTTAAGAAGTATTTGTCCATGCCAAGGTCACAAAGTTATTCTATATTTTCTTGTGGAACTTTTTCAGTGCCTTAGTTCATTAGGTCTATGATGTATTTTTGAATTGCTTTTTGTGGTTAGATCTTCTTATTCTTTCTACTTTTACAGGTCAAAGTTTATTTTTCTTCTCTCTAACATTGTTTTTACTATTGAAAACTAAGAGAGCTAATATTTCTTCTTATATGAATTATACATTAAGATGATAAAATAATTTAGATAGATTGTCATGTTTTATCAAAAGTGTTCTAGCCAAGAAAGGAGGGAATTTTACTTTTTGTTTTTTAAAATTTATTATTATTGATTTGTCTGTGTGTATCAGAAGGCACTGCTGTGTTCCTGTGGAGGACCCAGGGTGACTTTGGGAAACATCCTGGATTGCTTCTGTTTCCTCTTTGCTTTGCTCTGGGGATTCCCCATTTCCTCCTTCCAGAACTAGAAGTGCAGGCCACTGCCATTTCTGCCTGGAGTTTTTATGTGGGATCTGGGATCCAAACTCAGGTCCGAAGGGAATTTTATAACAGTGCATCATCACTTTGTGAACTCTAATGCGGAAGAAGACAAGCCAGTGTGATGCATCTACTAATGAGAAGGCACTGTGCCTCCTAGGAAGAATTCTTGCTTAGAAACAGAACCACCATCTGTCAGACTCGGGAACTAATGACCAGCTTAGAAAACATAGGGGATCCAGAAACATGATGAACAACTCTATAAGTAAAATCCACACTGTGAGAAATTCTCAGGACAAGCAATTTTGCTCCTTCAATAGATAGTTTACAGAGGGATATACAGATGAAAAATACCTAAAAAGTGTCATCAATTGAATCAGAGAAATATTGTTGAATATTTGGCTGGATATTTAATGTGTGCTAGAGATTAATAGTTGGGGTGGATGGCTTAGCAGGAAAGTGCTGGCCACACAAGCACAAGTACCCAGAGTTTGGATTCCCAGATTCTATGAAAAAATGCTGGTGGCTGTGGAAGCGTGCCTGTAGTGCCAGTCTCAGAAAACAGAGACTTAGAATCTCCAAAGCAAACTGACAACCCAAATAGCCCTGTGGTGAGCTCTGGATTTAATTAAGAACCCAGCCTTAATTAAAAAATAAGGCAGGGGCGGAGACATAGATCAGGGATTAAGACTCTGCCTCGAAAGCAGAAGGTCTTGAGTTCAGATCCTAGGTCCCGAGTGAAAAAGCCAGGCTTTTTTTTAAACATTTTTTATTTTTTATTTTTTTTATTTTTTTTATTATTTATTCAATTGTGCATGTGTACGTATGTATGCGCATGTGTGTGTGTGTGTGTGTGTCTGTGTGTGTCTGTGTGTGTCTGTGTGCGTGTAGAACCACGGACGCATTCGGGAACCACCACGGACGCCTCCACCTCCTTCTGCCCCGGGATTCACAGGCTCAGTCCTACCAGGACCAGAAGCACAGGCGCCCCCCCCCCCCCGCTTCCGCCTGGCATCTATACGTGGGATCTGGGATCCGAACTCAGGACCTTCCGCCTGCAAGGCAGAGGCTTAACTCCTGAGCCACCTCTCCAGCCCATTTTTAACATTTTTTATTATCTCCGTTCATACAAACTTAATAGGTACACTGGTTCCTTCCCTCTCTCCTCCTCCCCCCGACCTCCCTGTTCCCCCTCCCTCCCCTCTCCCTCCCCCATTCCCAGTGCCTCCCCTCCCCCAATCCCCAGAGAATCCTTTAATGTGCATGCCTGACTGTCCTCTGGGTCCTGTTCTCCGATAACATACAAGGACCCAGCAGCATTTCCCTGAACCCTTTCCTGTGTTCCCCTTAAGCATAGGAAGACTATTTTGGCTGTCAATCCCTTGCCTCCAAGGATCTTGGTGCTTTTAGCAAATGCTGGACTTTGTGGGGACAATAGTGCATTGGACAATGCGCAGGGCATGTAAAGTCCAATTATGATTGCTTCGGCCAGGGCCCATTTTTTAATTGGGCCATTTGTTTCCTTGGTGTTTAGTTTTCTAAGTTTTTTGTGCACCCTGGATAATAGAGCTCTATCAGATATATGGTTAGTGAAGATTTTCTCCCATTCTGTGGGTTGCTGAAAGGCTCTACCTTTTAAAGGTGCCATAACTTTCCAAAAACGAAATTAAAGATTCAAACACATAAGCCTGTGGGAGGGTAACACATTTCAAACCATGACAGACATCTATGATAGATATCTATCTATGATAGAGCTCTTTCATCTTTTTATTTAAGTTTATGCCCATTTATTTAATTTCTTTTGGCTATTTTAAAATAAGTGATTTCTTAATTTTATTTAAAGTAGTTCTACTGTCCTATGGCAAAGATACTGATTTTGTACAAAATCAGTATCTTGCCATAGGACAGTAGAACTACTTTAAATAAAATTAAGAAATCACTTATTTAAAATAGCCAAAAGAAATTAAATAAATGGGCATAAACTTAAATAAAAAGATGAAAGAGCTCTATCATAGATAGATATCTATCATAGATGTCTGTCATGGTTTGAAATGTGTTACCCTCCCACAGGCTTATGTGTTTGAATCTTTAATTTCGTTTTTGGAAAGTTATGGCACCTTTAAAAGGTAGAGCCTTTCAGCAACCCACAGAATGGGAGAAAATCTTCACTAACCATATATCTGATAGAGCTCTATTATCCAGGGTGCACAAAAAACTTAGAAAACTAAACACCAAGGAAACAAATGGCCCAATTAAAAAATGGGCCCTGGCCGAAGCAATCATAATTGGACTTTACATGCCCTGCGCATTGTCCAATGCACTATTGTCCCCACAAAGCCAGCATTTGCTAAAAGCACCAAGATCCTTGGAGGCAAGGGATTGACAGCCAAAATAGTCTTCCTATGCTAAGGGGAACACAGGAAAGGGTTCAGGGAAATGCTGCGGGTCCTTGTATGTTATCGGAGAACAGGACCCAGAGGACAGTCAGGCATGCACATTAAAGGATTCTCTGGGGATTGGGGGAGGGGAGGCACTGGGAATGGGGAGGGAGAGGGGAGGGAGGGGGAACAGGGAGGTCGGGGAGGAGGAGAGAGGGAAGGAACCAGTGTACCATTAAGTTTGTATGAACGGAGATAATAAAAAATGTTAAAAATGGGCTGGAGAGGTGGCTCAGGAGTTAAGCCTTGCCTTGCAGGCGGAAGGTCCTGAGTTCGGATCCCAGATCCCACGTATAGATGCAAGGCGGAAGCGGGGGGGGGGGGGCGCCTGTGCTTCTGGTCCTGGTAGGACGGAGCCTGTGAATCCCGGGGCAGAAGGAGGTGGAGGCGTCCGTGGTGGTTCCCGAATGCGTCCGTGGTTCTACACGCACACAGACACACACAGACACACACAGACACACACACACCACACACACATGCGCATACACGTACCATGCACAATTGAATAAATAATAAAAAAAATAAAAAAATAAAAAATAAAAAATGTTTAAAAAAA